>JAULBP010009334.1:0-14099 GCA_032355345.1 Lepetodrilus pustulosus
AGAGCGGATTTGGATATAAGGCTGGGTCAGATGTGGATCCCAGTTTTATTTTTGTTATTTACCTGTACTATCCTATAAGGCTGGTACTATAAGGCTGTCATGGACCCCAAATTCAGCGTTATATCGAGGGGACACTGTATTTGTAAATAGAACTGTTCACGTAATACTTATCAATTTTCCATTAGTATGTTGTACAAGCATTGGTTTCTCAACTTCCCATATTACATATATCAATCAGTCAAATGTTTTATTTCAAAATAGATGAATACTAGGAAAACATATTGTTAAATTCAAATTAGTTTTAATGTTTAATGTTTAATGTTTAAAAATCATTGTATTGTGACAAAACAAATGTCAAGGGGAAATATCATGGGAGAATACTTCCATTAAAAGCAATAACCTCATCTTGCAAGAAAACTATATTTGACTTAGCTGCACTGAGGCAGAAAGATCTTTAATCTATGACACTTCTTGATAATTACATGCATAACTGATAATGATTACAAGATATGCATAATTGTATGGTTGACATAATTGAAGGAGGCAGAAAAAAACATGTTATCTTCTGACACCTTTTCCTAAGTATAACTGATACTGATTTACAAGAGGGGCATAATTGTATTTTGACATACCGGTAGCTGATTTATGTAGAGAAAATATGTAATCTATGGTATGACTCTCCTCTTGCTAAAATGAAATGATAATGATTGCAAGAGCCACATAATTTTCTGTTTGACATAACTGCAACAAGGTAGAGAAAATATTTAACCTTAGAGTCACCTCTTGCCTAAAGTTAAATGTTACAAATAATGCCCGGGAAATATGTGTCAAAATACTGCGATACTTGATTTAAATCATCCTCTAAATTGTTTGGCAGTGCAAAGCTTAACAATTGATTTACACCAAGAAACCCAGGGCAGAAGTAAGCAAAGCAAGGAAAATCTCTTGTCATTTCCTAATAGATGCCAGGAATACCTACAGCATGAAGCAGTCAGAAAGCGTTTATTGTCATGTAATTTCACCACACCTACTCAGAAGGCTGACTCGAGCAGGCAAGCTCAATACACAGACGATCAAAGATTGCAATGGTGTACAACCCAATATCCATTATTTACATCAGAATAACCACATCCTCCGGGCTCCACACATTGCTTCCAGGGCGCCATACAGAGCTTCCAGAACAATTTAGAGATGATGGCCCTTTTTTGTGGGCAACTGCGATTCTTTGGATTTATTGGCATATAATGAGCAAGGTCACACGTAGTAGCTCCAATTTTCAGTCATTAATTGTAATTTCGGTAAATTTACTTCCCGTGGTCTGTGATTTCATGTGCAGCTTTCGTCGTGTGAGAGATAACTATAGCTGATCAATGGTGTTACTGGTTGTGGATAAATTCGTCTTCTCGTTGGCAGGCTTTTAGCAAAATTGCTGCATACATTCACATCTTGCATTATGCTTTCAGTCACTGATGGCCATAATCTAATGCACTATAACCTTTTCGCAGTACTTTATTTATGGTGCTCTTTATTTTCCTTAAAAGAGTATTATTATAAAATGTTCTATGTCTACCATTAATTGTTTCAGGAAATACTATAGCATTTTATGGGACTTATTTTTTGTAATGTGGTTATTTTAAGAAGTAGTCCTGATCATAGTTGACTAACATTATCTTCCATGAGGTTTTTATATCACAATAACAACACTAAGTTTATGGATGATCCTTGTTCACTCAATTTCCCAAATAGTGCATTTGATCACTTATTCTGGATATTTGTGCTATATAAATGTGTATATTGGAAAGCCATTTTTCTCAATTTGCCCACGAAATGTGCCATTCATAGTTTGATTTTGATTCTCTGTATAGCCATATTGCACTGAAGGATCTCACGTCTGAAGTCCCATACAATACCTTAAACTAATGAATGTCTGGGGGAACCAATTCCCTATTCAAATTCCTCCAAATTACGGAATTGGGGTTGTGAATGGAGAGAAAATGGAAAGTCCCCTATCCCATTCACCAAGTCTGTGCGGTCTACTGCACATTGCATGTCTTTTCCATGAATATATTCTTGTGCTGCCAGTCTTCCATTATCGGCCAAGTCTGGTCTCGGCCATATTGGATCTCCAGCAGAATGCCCTGACCATTATGCTTGCTCTTAAAGACCAAAAGAAATACAAAGCAGGTCTTGAGGTCGGCGATAATGGTCCTTTAATGAATTTAGCCATTTGAAAGAAAATTGGTGTTGTGACCTTCTTCGTGCTAGTGTCACCTGAAGATTCCCTACACAGAAGTGATTTTTATGGAAAAGGTGTGATTTAGGGATATTGAAATTATGTAACATACACAAAGTCATACATTGAGAATGACTTTTGCTAATAATGATTACATTTACATCTGCAAAGCAATTCATATTTTGATACATTTTGCATATTTTATTAATCTGTATTAATATTATTTTGATGTTTTACTACCTAGAAATGCTATTTAATGAATGGAAGTGTTATTGATCAATAACACTTTATTTATAAATAAGGGTTGTGCAAATAGGCAGGTGATGATAAGCTACTTTCCTACACTCACATTCTCTATTTTCCACATGCCATAGTACCACACACAAAGACGGTTGTACGTTATTAACTACTTTTATGTCAATAAACACTTTTACGGGTCATGACATGATGGCTTCTTTCCTTTCCTGGTTTATTTCCCCTGGAGAGATGATGCCAATATTATTATCGTGTTATGTTTGCCATGCTCGATACAACATATTGATAGTTGCAAGGAAAACATGACATGTTCATGCAGTGTTCCTCTCAGAGATCCTGATGGAAAATACAGCCATCCCTGTATTCAGCTGACGTCAATAAGTTACTTTGTTCCAGAATCTGTACATTTTCAATGATGGCTTGAGTTGTTTGTGGGGTGTTTTCTTGTAGAATTAAACCCAGCTGGCACATAATAGCAAATGAAGAAAAACCAACGTATTTTCGAAATCGTATCGACATCGTATCGACATCATATCGACATTGTATGCCACAATGTGCCAGCTGGAAACGCTGCTAAAATATTGACATTGTTTTATTTTATTTTATTTTAATTCTTGTGGGACTAACACTGCTAAAATCTAGACAGTATGTTACTTTATTTTAATTCATGATTTCTTTTTTATTCCATTATTTGTTTCTTCATATTTTTCTCTATCTCTGGCCCTGAGGTTATGAAACCTTTTTGAGTATGAACATACTCAATTCAGGCTTTTTAGTCAAATCGAAATGTAAAATGCTAATCAATCATGAAATTATGATAAAAATTATTTCATGACCATGGGAGTCAGGTCTTATAATAATGTAAAATATAATAATGTCACATTCATATGCAACAGGGCCATGCCAGTCATGGGATTCCAAACCCGCGTTGCTGGATTGTGCGTCCATCACTCTACCAACTGAGCCAATGGTGTAACCCATCTGACCAAGACCATCTTATGTCACACCCGGCTACACAGATATTGTACCATGTGATTAAAAATCTCCAGATTGTACTTTGATTCAAAATCTCCGAAAATCTGAATCTTGTACAGCAGAGTTATGCATGATCAAACCAGAGCAATAAGCATCCATTAACAATGATGGTGATTCCCACTCATTGGACCCAAAAGCATTGTTCTGGGATTCCGTACATCTTCCTTCACTGTTTGTCTTCAAGGAGCCCTCCCCACAGTCACCATGTCGCATTCCAGAATTGCATCTCGTAAATTATGGCTAATGATCGTTGCAGTCCATAATACAGTCACTATGGCAATGGATGAACATGTTTGCGGCAATAAGACCCAAATTCTCCGTTTTATTGCCCACTCTCCCCTGGGAAATCCGTGATAGAGATCAACGCAGCCCAGCAATGGTATCATTTGGCCTGGCCATAAGCTTGTCAGAGCACCTTTGTAGGATCAAATGCAAAGCCGTCGCTTCCTTTGTGCTGCAACCATGGTCCTGTAGTACCCCTGTAGTATCTAACTGCAGATTTAGATCAGATTTATCCCGCATCCTGCACATTGTTTAGATAATTTACAATGTGAATTACAGGGACATGGGGAAGTGTACATGCTTTCTGATTGACGGGTGAAGGCATGAAATTGATTAACATCAGTAAATGAAATTGTTGACTCAGGCCATGAATACTGATTAATGATTGATAGAAGTCTAGGAATTGGTTGTGGTCAGGAAATGATTGTATGCCATTACCACAGCATATGTGATATGAGAGTGGGGGATTCAATGTGCTTTTACTCTGGTCAGTTCTGATAATATGGGTACACCTTCTTGTATAGGTATCTTCTTATCCTATTGGTAGATGTACCTCTTCTTGTATGGATATCTTCTTATCCTATTGGTAGATGTACCTCTGCTTGTATGGGTATCTTCTTATCCTATTGGTAGATGTACCTCTGCTTGTATGGGTATCTTCTTATCCTATTGGTAGATGTACCTCTTCTCCAAAGTGTTTTCCATCTGTTGGGAATCAGATCATATGGGTACCTCTTCTTGCATGGGTATCTTCTTATCCTATTGGTAGATGTACCTCTTCTCCAATGTGTTTTCCATCTGTTGGGAATCTGATCTTATGGGTAACTCTTCTGGTATGAGTATGTCTTCCTATATGTAGATGTAGCCTACCTCTTCTCCAATGATGGATATTCAATGTGTTTCCCTCTGTTGGGAGTCTGATCATATGGGCACCTCTTCCTGTATTGGTACTGGTATCTCTTTCTATCAGTAGATGTACATCTTCTCCAATTGTGCAATCAGCGTGTTTTTCATCTGTGGGAGCATGATCACTTCTGCCTCTCTGTGGAATTAGCCACCTCTACAGCTTAAACTCATAATCTTTGCCACTGCTTTCAAATTAGGCCTCAAAGCCTATCTATTTACAAAGTACTACCATTAACATTATTTTGTAGTGCTATATGCAATCAATGAGTGAATGCACTTTTGACATGATGCATTACAAATTCCACCCATTGATAGTGTATCACTCTGATGGGTAATGTGCCACCCATTGTTAGAATATCACTCAGATGGGTGATGTGCCACCCATTGTTAGTCTATCGTTCATATTGGTAATGTGCCACCCATTGATAGTATATCACTCAGATGGTTAATGTGCCACCCATCCGGATACATTGAGACTTGTGCAAGTATAATCTCTCAACATACTGCATTACCACCATTAATGATACACTCACATTTTGCTGCATTATATGGGTACATTGATATTTCTGCATTATGCGGGTACATTGATATTCCTGCATTATGTGGGTACATTGATATTCCTGCATTATGCAGGTACATTGATATTCCTGCATCATGCAGGTAATTTTATATTCCTGCATTTTGTGGGTAAATTGATATTCCTGCATTATATGGATACATTGATATTCCTGCATTATGCGAGTACATTAATATTCCTATGGTTACCAATATGGGGATATTTCCACCCGCATGGGGTTGTGTGACTCGTGTAGCTCACATACAATGCTCACATGCTTCTCTTCACACATGTTCACATGCTCACCCAATTGTCACATCACAAATATTGATCCGCCAATGCAGCCATGCATTTTCCCCAAGCTTTATCCATATCCTGCATTTACTTATGTTTGCGTAACACAATGTCAACATGCTCAGAGTCATCAAAAGGACATTTATCATTTTCTGAGAAAAAAAAGATAAATCCAGAAAAACGAGGTAATTAGCCGTGCGTTGTTACGTCTGAGAGATTGGCCGAGGCAGTTGTCAATGGAATTATTGCCTCACGCCATCGTCAATTGCAAAATAGACAACAGGTAAAACAGCACGTCAAGAATGAGCTGGTGATATTAACATAATCAGTCTGCGTCAATGTCGCGTACGTACCGAATTGATTTTGTAAAGCTCTGTCATCCCTTTACCTCGATATGATCACTCGGGGTAGAAAATACCTTGATGCGCTTCTGATTTAATGAGGCGATTTGACTTGACCAACATTGCTAAATATAGATGCTATGACGCAAAAGAGTCAGGTATTTTGCTTCTTACATCCTCTCGTTTCGTAGACAGCCATTGCGAAATTAACAAGTCGTCTGAGTGGCATGGACCTGCAAAAGGAGGCAGGAAGCAGAAATGATATTACGAAGATTTGCCGTTGTGGAGATTTCTTTCGTTCTGCGACATCACAGCCGGAGATTTCTACATCAAAGGTCGTCTTTCTGCTGGCGTTCATTTGAGCTGAAATTGCATTTTGCATATCCATTGTCAGATTCTTTTTAGAAAAATAATTGCTGATGTCATCTCTTGAGATCAACTATTTTGAGACTTTTTGCTTGAAAATTTCTCTTCACCTGAAAAGTTTTCCTTTTTTTGATAAAAAGCATGAAAAGATATCAAAGATAGACTACCGTATTCCTGCAATTTTAATTATGCTGAATCTTCATAAATGTGTTTTAAAAACATGCAAAGTGTACCAATAATAGGTTGTTTTCATGGAGTAATTAAAAACAATGCAATAAAATAGGCAATTGACAGACTACTATTAATGAGAAATTGTTTTCAAGAATTAACATTGAAAATAAAACAAATAAATTGATAACAGACAGTGTTATTACAAAAGACATTGTTTTCATGGATAAATTCACATATTACAATTAAATAGATTTTTATATGTTTCTTTCATAGACAAATTCATTTATTACAATTAATAGATTTTTATATGTTATACTGAAAATTACAATAATACCTTATTTTATTATTGTCAGTACATGTATGTACTATTAATTACAAGTACAAATTTGTATTGTTATTGCGATGTGAACATTTCTCTGAGAAGTTGGCCTATTGGCCTTGGCGGACTGCAAGATGCCTATAGTAGCAGGAAATATCAGGAATTGCGTATGTAGGACCAGATGGAGAACACCTACGCCACCTGGGGTCCATCTATAGGGAATACAACCTTGATAAAGACACCGAAATGATTTGCTAGTATATACTGCTATGCCACTACGGATAACTCAAAGAGCAAAGAGCTTCAACATGGGCTCCACAAGCGAGAACATTATTGTTTATATACTGAAAATATGATCTCTTATGTTTGTACCTCTAGTAATCTCTGATATGTGTGTCTGTAGTAATCTCTGATATGTGTGTCTGTAGTAATCTCTGATATGTGTGTCTCTAGTAATCTCTTATGCAGCAGGAATTTGAAACAAATGAAGATAATTGCATAGGTTACCTCATTACTGATCTGTGAAAAGAGTAAGATAAAAACAAGTGGGTTTTTTTCATTTAATTTATATTAGTGGTTTAGTTGGAAGCTGATAAACCCATGGGAATTACAGATAGCATATATAGCAACACTCTCTGACTGTGACTAGGTACCAAATATATATATGACTCAGATTAGATCATATCATACATGAACACATTTATGGTCTAAAATGATATTGTAAAGTGACAATTTAGGCTTTGTTGGTAGAGGATGAACATTTTAAAACTAATTTTCTTTAAAAGAACAACAACCAAAATTTCTAAACTCAGAATTAAAGACAAAAATCAAAACTAACTAAAATTATGAAAAATATTAATTAATTTGTATGACAATCAGGAGAAAGTAAACATTATCTGATTCCATGGCAGACCTTGAGAGTGCAACAAGAGCCTATTGGGCGGTCTAATAAAACACAGTATTTTCTTTGTCACCGTTTGTGAAATTATCTTATTAACCTTTGTCCTGCTTGAGGCAATCATAGAGGCCCTGCAGAGCCAAGCATTGTGATTAATCCAGAACTGATACTCGGACTATTCATGAAGGATGACATCGGTGCACGTTAATTACTCTGAACAGATTTCTGATTGTTTCCATTCACTCAAATAATCTGTAGCTCATATTTGTGCTATGAATATTTTTCAATATCTCTCGCCCCTCTTGCAGTCTTATTGGCAGGTCAGTTACCTTGCATAATTATTTTTCAAAAAGAGGACTTGTATGTTCATGTATTTGTCCAACACTCAAATTTACTTGGTTATATTGATCTGATGAGAGGTATTGAATATCTGGCATTGATCGCAATGGATGTGCTGGTATTGGATATCGTCATGACCTTGGGTGGTAAGGACTGATTGCTGCTGGTTACAATTCATGAAGCTGACTCTTGGCTGGATGAATGTTTTGCAACCTCTTTATTCAGGCATTCCCGTCGATGTTTTAACAATCTATTCAGGTTCTGAGATTACAAAACTTCTCAAGTACAATTTCATGCTCAAGCTCAAATTTTATACGAAGATTTGTGAACGAAACCTTTGAGTTTTATGATCTTATGGTTGTCATGATGGAAGGTGTTGCTGGCATATCAGGGCAGAGACCATATACAGGTCTGTAATAGTCTCTACTGGGGAGGGTGGAGCAATGGAGCTGGTACCCTGGCATGGGGTAATAGGCTTGGTAAATTAGTATTGGAGTGGGTGTTTCATCCATTTCATATGCACATAATAAATTGATCTAGTTGTTGGTCAGAATATATATACCAGTACATCACCACCTACATCAACCACCAGACTAAATGTCATAACACCACGTAAATTTGCTTCCAAGACCCCAGACTTCCACCACTTGTGGACTGCCCCCCCTCCCTCCTTCGTCTTCCCTCCTCACCCCATCTCACTCTCATCATCCCCCTCCTCCACTCCCCTCCAATTACAAGCCTGCAGGCATCCGACCTTATGCAATTAACACCTGCTAATGTCACGATGATTAAGCCGGAATAATTGGAACCTGTTGACCAAAGTCTGCACGGCATGAGTCCATTTAGACGCGGGTCCGGAATATTGGAATGCGTGGAATCGAAAGTGTCACCAATGGTAGAAGGTCAAAGTAGAATGGATCCTATGAGAGTATTTTCGGAAACGTAATTACATAGCTCCAATTTTTGTACTTTGAATGTAAAATTGATAAATGTACTGAGGTGCATCACTTAAGATAAGTAGAGATAAATTGATATACTGTGGTAAGGATGGGCAAGGACGTAATTTGAACATCGAATAATGGATAGATTTAGAACAAGAAAATAAATATTTCAGGATTATTGTGTTTCATTGTTGTTATTATTATTTAACATATATATTATTTTCATTTTGTTTGCAAAATAATTTAATAAATAAATGCAATTTATTCATTTTATCAATTGTATAAAATAATGAGAATATCTGACAATCATTTTAAACATTTTATATATCAGTTTATTTACAAACATAGTTATTTCATAAATAAAACCAATACAATACAACAATTAGAATATCTGACAATAATTACCATAGGATCAATGCCTGTATTATCTGATAATGAGATAATTAACTAAAACTAGCCCCAAGTTGACAGGATCTTAACTTGACTAATTATCATGAAAACCCATCAAAACCAACTTGGTGGAACACTATCCATTTGCAAAGGTGACAATCGATTCCTGGAGAACCTTCACCAACAGCTTGTGATATTAAGTGGGGACAAGTGTTAATCTGTCTTGGGAGTTCGTGGCGTGTCATGGAAAAATGCAATCAGGAAACATGCTCTTAGTTCCTAGTGCAAACTTGTCATGTTTCACTGACAGACACAGCTTGTGTTGAGAACCTGTTTTCAACCTGCAACAATTGAAAATTCTTTGAGATAAATTGCTCAACAAAATTTCTTTTCTTTTGTTGCATTTTGAAAATTAAATATTTATTGCTAGTGCTCTAAAGGAAGTATTCAATTATTGGTATAAATAAATATCGTTCAATACTTTGTCAGTAGGGAGTTTGATTTTGAATTTAATTATAAATATTTTTAATATAAAGAAAATGAAATTTTGATGTTTTAGACATTAATGAAATGGTCATTGATAAAAATGTCAATGTAAAATGTTATTGAACCAATTATTTTGTCTCATTTATTTTTGTTAACAGATTGAAATTTTAGGAGTACATGTATTGATGTTATCATTTTAAATTTGAACCATTTCCTTACATTGTGAAAAATATTATTAAATACAATATCCATACTGGTATATGAATTCAGTCTGGTTATTTTTAGCAAAGAAAATTATCAATATCCCCTTTATTACATGTTGGGGGGAAAAAATCACAATGTCACAGGTGACCTGAAATCTACAATTTGTGTGCTCAATCATTGTCTCATTATTCATTGATCAAACCATCGTCCACTCCTCAAACAGATATACTTGACGTAGATTTCCGTGAAATCGACATTACATAATGCCAAGCTTAAAGGTCATGCTCAAGTAAATACACTTTGTTGATGGAAAATCCATTCTCTAATAATAAGGGGAAAAAGGGGAAAAACACTAGCATAATTTACTTAGAATTCTGAAAAATGACACCTTTGTAAATTGACAGATCCATTTTACACACTGGGTGTGGGGCTTTTAGCGGAATTGGCAATTCAACAGCCAGTGAAGTTTCCAAAGGTGCAATTGTTTGCAGTATATAATCTTTCAGATAGAATGTGATTTGTGATTGGTTGATAAGATTGTTTGAAAGTGCATTGAATAAATAATTACAATGGAAAAGATAGAGAGGAAAAAATTTAAATGTAAATAGCAAGCAACCAGAAACGATTTGCATCCAGGCAACCCTAAATTTGTATTAATGTCAAAAACTATTGTTCGGCTTTCCCAGTGAATTGAGGAAATAATAACTATATTTATTTTTAAATATGCTATACCTTCGCTGTCATTAAATAAATAAGTGGCTGCTCATATTTGTCATTGATCGTATGCAAATCAATATGTGGAGTTGATTTGTGTACTGTTAAGATGAATGTTTAACTTATAAATGCATATTATTTTGATCATATACAGATCAATAACTTGAGTTGATATCTGGACATGGTTTTTTTTTGATTGATTGATGATACATTTCCCAATGCATCCATTTTAACTGGATAGATTTTATTCAGGTATTATAAGTTCATGTTTTGTGTTTGCTTAGTGACAAGAGTTATTCAGAATTATAAAAATACCCTAACATTTAATTCCTCACTATCAATATGTTTTCAATGGTGATACATAAATATAATGTGTAAACATCGACGTTAAACTCCATAATCACTCATTCACTCCTAACATGTGATAAATAAAAAATGAATATAGCAGCATACATACAAAATTGGCATAATTTATGTATACCTAATGCCATATATGGTAAAACCTTTAATATCCATGCAGACATAATGTGCGCTTGCTCCTAATGTGTAAAAACAATTTGTATTTGAAATTTAAACATGTTAAGTGATCAAAAGCAAGTAGATGAAGCTTTTGACTGATTACATTAAACGATGTGCAAACATCTGGCAAACACCTGACGTATGAAGCAAACTGGTAGATGGCATGTCATATCATGTTTAATGTGAGGATGGATACATTATGTTCACATTTCATGAGTGCATGGCATACAATGCTACATCCTGCACTGAATGGCACAGTACATGGTACTATTTACAAAACTAAGCGATCACACTTCCAATTTTCGAGGTGGTTCTGTCAGATATTCAAAGATCAATTATTTGCGTTCATTGTCATACATGTATATGAGCATGCTTCCCAATGATCAAAACCATCACTTATGGGTTAAAGATTCCTTCTGCGACATAAAGTATTAGCTCGCTCACCTAATGATCTGTATAATATATTATGGTTTCTAATGATTTGGATTTTTTTTACTATTTGTAATGTTCTGGATTTTTTTAATGGTTTTCTTTTGCTAAATGTGTAAAAGATTTGAAAGTTGAAAATGAGAATTATTACAAATTCTATTCTATTTACGTAATATGGCAATTAAATTGTTTATCATAAAACTGATAAATTGAATGTCAGCTAAATCCTATACCTGCTACATCAATCACAATTTGTGTTCTAAATGGCATCTCAAGTTACTGTTAGCATACTGAATGTTAATATATTTCCCAATAACATTGCCCTTTTCTAGGTCAATTTAATCAATTTCATGTGTTTTCTAGGTCAATTTCATGTGTTTTCTGTGTCAATTTCATGTGTTTCTTTGTCAATTTCATGTCCTGTAGGCTGATTTCATGGAAAAGTTGATTTATTGCATTATTATCTTACTGTATCATACTCCAATCTGATATCAAATTCAGTGAATATTGAATAATGTCTATCAGATTTTCACATTATTCATCAAAGGTTGATATATCTTTGCAACTGTGCTCACATTGCCAGATTATGCAGGTGTACAGATTCACCTTCCTTGATGAGATTGCCCTGTTTCCGCTCTGTTTCCAGTCTGTTTCCGGTGTAAGCCAATTCTTCAATGGATATATCTCTTTCCATATGGGACACCTTACTGTACTAAAATTATTCAACCCAAGTTGATTGCTTCCATCCTAAATTCCTGGATAAACCTGGGAAAAGAATTTATCAGATGTTTCCATATACAGTGCCCCCTCGATAGGTTCAATACACAGCCGATTCAGATATAAGGTGGGGTCAGACGTGGATCCCATTTTTGTTTTTGTTATTTCCTTGTAATATCGTATAAGGCGGGTACTATAAGGCGGTGGGTATGTCATGGACCCCAACTTCAGCGTTATATCAAGGGGACACTGTACAACTTTAGCAGGCAAGAATATGTATGTGAATGTACACTGTAAATAAAACCAAGATAGTACAACTAAAGTTTGATGATTTTTTAGGTCACTTGGAAAAGAATTATGGCACTTTCTGTAACCTAAATACAGATGAATTAGAAACTTGCATGCATGATCTAGAATTTTTTTTTTTTTTAATCTTACATGCAAAAACAAACCCATAAATAAACAAATAAGCATGTGAGGTTCACTAATGTAAATTTCAGTCAATTCCTCATAAAGAACTACGACTCTAAATGACATTAAGCAGATACTTTCCCCAACATCATCCAACCTTCAGATTAGTATTCAGACCGATAGCATTCCAACGGGTTCTGGATACATCTTACCCTACAACTAGCTACATTAGCGGTGGTGATAGACATATGTATATACTGTGTAATATGGCCATGCCAAAAGTGCAAAACAAGCCTGCTAACTATTCGGACCATCACGCTAAACACTTGGCTGTTTAGATGAAGGTGTATATCGGCCAGGTAACCCATTTCCTACCTTGGAACCACCTTCCAGGAATCAATGGTAAATTTATATCAGAGTAGTCTCAAATCTTTTGGGAAAGAATGATGTTTTTCTTTTCTAAAAATTCTTTCCAAATTTAGCAATAAACATTTCATGATGTCATCATGAAGAATAAACTAACTTTCAGAATTCAAATCGACTTAAAAAAAATGGTATTCCTTATTATGATGAATGCCAAGAAATTCTTTGAGAAATGGTACCTGACGATGTAGCATCTGGCAAATTTGAAGAGATAGCTTTCAAGGGGGCAACCTTTACTATTGGCAGTTAGAGTTAGTGGATGGAATTTAGACATGGCGCTTGATGTTGGGTCAAGTTGCCCATCAACTTTGTGAGGTCTGGCCAGATGAAAGTACCCCGGTGTTGCCTCTGTGAGTTTAGGAGTTTGTATTTGTTTGGGCGGCCCCCCAGTGGTCATCATTGGAATGTAGGCTTGCCTTGGGAAGAGGGTCATGAGGGATATGTATGCCATTCAGGATTTGGGGGTGCAGGAATGTATTGGCTGTGGGGTATAGGAGGGAGGAGACATGCCTGATCTCCCGAGAAACATACAGAAGTAAATACTAGCAGTACGTGTACACACACATTGAAATAGTTCTTTGAGCATAGCTATGCATTTAGTACAATGATATTGCTAGAGGAATCTGGTGCCATTCTTCTTCCAATGCAACTGAAAATGCTTGAAGAGTCCGAGCCAGCACATTGCGACAATGTCGATACGATGTTGAAAATTACGTTGAAACATCAGCGACTTTGTGATGTAAAACCAACGTATTTTCGACATCGTATGTTGCGATGTGCAGGTGGGGTACTAGGCGCCGGTAGGCATTTGGAAATTCTTAATTGGTTTAATAATATAAAGGCTAAGTTTAAATCTACATAATGGCTACT
>JAULBP010009445.1:0-14097 GCA_032355345.1 Lepetodrilus pustulosus
GATTGGTTGTTGTTAGGAGACCATGGTTTACATTTTCGAGTAGCTGATTGGATAACCTTTCAGATGATATGCAGCAATCACAAATCGAATGTAGGTTCAGGATGGACGATCTATTCTTGTCCAAAAGCGTACGGTATTAGGGACACTGACTCTATAACAAGTAAGCTTTTATAAGAAGATTACAAACAAGGTTACTGCAGTGGTGATTGGAATCATGGTAAGGCCAATCAATGAATTAGAGGTTGCATCGCGTATGGGTGAAATATTCCTACCGCGACGTCAAGTCAGGAATACCAACAGACTATTGTGATTTCCGTAAAGCACTAATTGAGGCCTTTACTATTCACACATCAATACTAGCTGTCCTTCATATCCTACCTTGTGCTCTTAACAAAGAGTTTTCTAATAAAATCCTTGGCAAGTTCACTGGTTTGTGAGAAGTATTCGTCGTCGAAGGTGAAGTTGACAGCGGTGATGTTGTGGTACGTCTCCTGTTGATGGTCTCCTAGGAACGGTGAGGCACCACTCAGTCTGCAGAAGAAAATATTATGTAAATTAATTAAATGTTAAATGATAATAAAATCCTGAAAACTGTTCATTGATCAGAGATGGCTCTTCTCATACAGCTGACATATAATCAATAAAACAAATTAAATACTGTTTTGGAAAGTTACATTTAGCATTACATTATTTCAACAATGGAGAATGTCCAGTTTTCTACAGGCTACAAGTACTCTTCAAGAACGTGCGCACATTGAAAGATTGATTGAATTATTGCTTTACGTCGCAGCGGGAATATCTCACCCATAGGCGACAACCACATTGAAAGAAGAATGGCGCCAGATTCATTGAGCAGAGTTCCGAAATTTGGTAGAAAGTTTCCCCCATAAAATGTCTGCCAGCCCTTCATGAATTTTGTTGAGTACAGCAAAATATAAAAGTCAATTACTAATATTGGGTTGTTTTTTTAATAGAATAAAAAACATAATGTAATTGTCAGTCATTCCTTAATTTCTTCCCACTCAAGTTTCCTGCCAAAAAATAATAACGAATATCTCTATACATATATAATATACATGATAGATTTATTTATTTATTGGTTAACAGCTCTGCAGGAATCTTTCACCCATACGCGATGTCGATAACAGATACCCTATCTGAAAAAATACAGAAAAGTACATTTTGCACTTAATGACCTCTAATATTGTCTTTCTTAGTCGGTGTATAGGTAAATAACTAGATACGATCTGTATATGCCACACACCCACTCTACTATCAGTGACTATAGTGTGTGGTATTCAAACATGTGTAAAATCTACATATTTTCCCATGCTAAGATTGACTCAGATCTCAATCAATACATAGATGTTGTCAATAATTTATGTAGGAGGTGGATTTATCTACTTGTCATCACTTAGTAGGTTATCTATACAAAGTATTATTGATTTGCTTGTTGTTACTGTTTTCATTGGCTTTTTTATTACATTTTTGTTCTCATGAGACACACGTGTCTCCATTAAGCTAAAAAACTTCCTTTTTTTCCCCTAGTACCATTCATCTTGGAAAATATAATAGTATTATTATCAGTTTCTGTATATTATTCTAGATTAATGACTTGTTATTAATCATTGTATTATTTATTATTTGATATTGTTGAAAATTATGTTTGTTATCTTAATATTGAAAGAAACCTTGATGAAATGTATATTATCTTATTTAACCCTCCCTGTGGATTAGGCACATACACTGCTCTTTGGGCATCTACAGTTGTCTGCAGCAGGGAGAGGGTTAAACAAAGTATCGATGAAATGTGTATGATGATGATGAAAATGTGATGGAATCTGATATCAAAGTATTTAAGGAGATACATTTAAAAAAATTAAAGAAATATATTAAATTTTATTTTAAATATAAAAACGTGCATCTAATAAACTGTTACACTACCTTGATTTAAACATTATAATTTAAATCAAACTCTACAATACATCTTCTAAAGATCTGTTAGATTACTTAGAAAACATCATCACTCTGTTCTTTATGAAATGGGCAGACAATAACGATAACGACAACATCATGATGTAATGCGAACATTACGAGATGCGCTAAAGTACATGTTACATATCCTGTCTGAGTGGCATTCACCCTGCAATATGCACAGTCAGGCATTTCCCTGTCCCAATTTGCCAAATTCTGCAATGACTGTGGGAATTTCCTGCCAGGATGGGATACTATAACAGCTGGGATGCACATAGGCATTTTGACTCGATGCCAAGCCAACAGTGAAAAAAAAAGTGCTATTACAACTATATGAAGACGTTTTGTGGGGGTATTAACTTTATTTATCACCTAAAAATGTTGAAAAGTTACTGTAGGATGGTTTGTTGGTTTAACTGGTGTTTAAAGGCGATTTCAAGATTAGTCCACTCATATATCATGGCTGGCATGTTGTGTGTGTACATGCCATGTTTGTACTAAGTCAGGTCTCCACCAGCAGCAGGTGCTGATTTAACCATCTCCCTGCTGCAGGCAACCAAAGATGCCAAGAGCTGTGTTTGTGTGCATAATCCAGCAGGGAGATGGTTAACCAAACATTAAATTTCAGTATCTCAAAATAATATATTGAAAATAAAAGAAAATGCACGTACACCTGGGCATAGTTTCTCGAACCTCCCATATCTACTATGTGCTCTCCAATACATGGCAGTAGAGTACTTGCGAGAGCACTACGCTCTCGTAGTGGACATGAGAGCTTTGAGAAACGATACCCTGGTGACGTGAACAGGTCATCTCTTCCATTATTGGCAATAAACATGTTATATTAAATAGTTAATAATAAATTGTCGATACATAATATTCAGTCCTCATAAAAATGACATCCAATAACAGTTAAATAGTTGACATGTCTGAATTATTACACTACCAGAGCAATGGCCCTATCATTAAGTATACAAGCTGGGGTACTTGATGAAATAATACCAATTTTTATTCCTAGGATATTTTCCATCTGGTAACCATCTCCATGGTATATCTACATGTTGTCTTCCTGTTCCTTAAATGGATAAATAAACAGATGATGCGATTGGCTTTCTTATCCAGCTGCATCTATTTTGGGTACATTTCTTCCATTTTCCAATGTAGTTGTTAGTTTTTGTATACGTAACAGGCCAGGCGAAGTTACCGAGAAGATACGCTACCTGATGTGCTACAGGAAGATATCAACCTGGCATGCCAAAACACTCGCGGCATGAAGTGCAGAAATTGAGAAAGATAAACTTGAAAAAATATATATCCGCATGCTTTCTGCGACGGGATGAACTTTAGACTCGTGATTGATAGCTAAAAGAATGTTGTAAACTTAACAGGTGTAATTGAGCAAGTCTTTTGATGTAGATGAGCAAGTTACAAATAATTATTTGTAATATTTCTTTAAGTGAAATGTAATTGCCAGGAATAAAAAAAAAATATGAATATGACAAGGAATAAATTTGAAGAGAACAAGACTTTCATAAAAAGGCATAAATCAAAGGCAACTTTAGCGATGTTGTAGTCTATGGCAAAGGTTGGAGTTATGCAGCATTGTGGAAGAAAGCCTGAGACACCCCCCAATGTCCATCAGATTCATTCACAGCATCCACAGACATCTATGAACATTTATGGACATCTATGGACATCAATGGACATCCAGATGCAGGGGGAGGGAATAAGTGATACTATGCATATTACAGGCGTACAATCACAGAAAACAGACCACAAACTATGCATATTACAGGCGTACAATCACAGAAAACAGACCACAAACTATGCATATTAAAGGCGTACAATCACAGATTTCAATTAGCACTATATTTGAGTAATAAATGCAAACTACATTCATTTGTGATACTTATTGTCAATTTTATATTGCCAAAATCCCTTTCGTTGATCCACACTGGGGGAATTCAATCTAGCAGTTAGATGTTCCAAAGGCAAGATAATTAGAGCTGCGTTCCTTTTATATAAAATAACATCCTTTGGGTGGACAAATCAAGCATAAGTAGTCTTGGATAGAAATTTGTTTGTTCATTATATAGGTCAACCATCTGCGATAGTACGCTTTTAAGATGATTTTTATGACAATAATAAAGAACACGTCTTCTCACAAAACGATTCTAGAAATGTATTTGTTGGTACAGGTGGTACCGTAAGCACCGCAGTCATTTATATTCTAACTTGTTTGCACTTATTACATGTACAATTAGTACACTATCTGTGAGACCGTACCAATGCTGGCAATGTCATCAAGTCTCATAGCACTAGCGGCGACATACCACTAGGAGGTGTGTCCTGAACAAATGTCTTGGAATTCAGCAGATCTCTACCATTTGGCATTGTCACAAACATCCCAGGGAAATAACCTTGCAATGTTCCAATGTCGTCTACAATCCTATTACGTATCTGTAGGAATCTACACAATGACGATAATTTGATTGAACCATTGTATTCTGGAATAAAAAGTCGTTAACTCCAAAATGTTTGCATTTATTTAAGTTAAAATTATTATCTAGCTGGGTATCGTTTCTCGAAGTTCTCATATTTACTACACGACCATAAAGTGATCTCTAATACATGGTGCTTGTGCACTTACGAGAGCGCTATGGTCTCATACTGGATAAGAGAGCTTCGAGAAACAATGCCCTGATCTAATAATATAAATATTTTTAAATAATGAATTTTATTGTAAATTCATAATGTATTCCAAAACTATCAATATGGTATCTGATGCATAATAATGTGAAGCGTAATTTTTGGCTGATATTCTATGTACATGAAAACACATTTATTAGGTGTAGAGTCCGAGAGTCTAGACAAAGCTAGACACATCACATAGTTTGTCCAGAACAATTAAGGACTTGCATCCATTCAGTCGACCGAGAAATTCCCAGACTTCTGATGTAGATGTCATCATTTCTGTGTACTCTGCACTGTGTGTGACAACAACTGACGAGAACTTAGATGACAACTGATGAGAACTTAGATGACGCTGATGAGAATGCACCACACTAATGAGGGTATGTGTGCAATGTACTACAGAATCTAAACAGTGAATTCAGTGAATGCATTGCGTTAATGGTACAAGGTAAGAATGATGGAATTAATTAAAAACAGTGCTTACATAACGTACATCATAATACTTTCATATAATATTTATAATGCTACTAAAACTAGGCTTTATTTCATCAAAACGTTATTTTATTATTATTTGTCAACTACAGTGTCCCCTCAATATCATGGACCTCAAATTCAGCGTTATATCGAGGGGACAATGTATTAACAGCCCATACTGTTACAATTTAAAATAATTTGTGGTTGTATTAGTAAGGGTTTGGATTTACATGATCGAGTGCTGTAAGAAGTTATTAACAGCCCATACCGTTACAATATAAACTAGTGTGAGGTTGTATTAGTAAGGGATTGGATTTACATGATCTAGTGCTGTAAGAACCTATAATAACTGTGTGATGAAAGAAAATCTACATTGGCGATGGTACACTAACTATAGTAATATGGCACCGGTACACTAACTATAGTAAAATGGCGATGGTACACTAACTATAGTAATAGGCCGCAGCATTCCTTACATATTAAACTGTTTTACACCATTAAACAGATACCCTCCTCAAGGTTGAGAAGTGTACTTGACCTTTTGATTGTACGGTCCATTAAAGTAAGCTCAACAGTATCTCTCCACCACTTCCCCACCACTCCACTCCCCCTCCACCATTCCATCCCCATTTAGTAGCACTCATGGGTAGGTAACTCTAGATACAACTGTTTTTCGCATCAAGGGGAAAGAACTCCAGGTATCTGCAGGTAATATCTAGGCAAACATACATTCCTGAGATGGACAGATAGTGCCAGGAACAACCATTACACAGCCAAACTGACAGGGTATGTCATCTTTTCCTCCGTTCATTGAAGACAGATGCTACCAGATGCAGATAACACGTGTTCCATGCTGAATAAAAAGCTCGCCTTTGCTGACATTTTTTTACTGTCAGTTTTCATTAAACGTTACTTGTCTTACTCTAAAAAACTACATGAAGAAAATAACATTATTATTTTCATATTAATTGTATACTGAATTATCTAACAAGCACACACCTAAATCAATGCCACAGCCATAAATTTATATTCTATTATCAGCTCACTCATTAATAATAGTTGACTGGAAACACCATATAAGTAAGATTTAGTTGTAAGCATATATATATTATATCCATTGATTATCATATCTAATGATTTCAATCATACCATATTGACATCTTTTACATTACGCAACCTTCACAATGTAAAATTGAAATGATATTGAAGCAAATCGAACAACAAAATATTTCATTGTAAAATCTTTCATTGTAACTAAATATTATTATAAATATAACTTTGTATAAATTAAAACTCTGCCTGATATTTCCCACAAACATACTGATTTTAGAGTCTACAAGAAACATTCTAGAATTTGAACAAAATATGCAGTGAAGACCTAAATATAGACACTGCTCAAGATAAGCAATGCCAGCCCATTTAGCTACAAATTGTCCATTCCTAATCACCGTCAGAAAAGCGGATGCTATGTATCTATCTATGTATCTATCTATGTATCTATCATGTGAGAATCTGGACCCACTCTGTGCTGAACTTGATTCTCAGGTCAGCAGCGCTCCCCACTCCCAACACACACCCACCAAACAGCCCTTCAACTTGGGAATGGTCAACGCTCATGCTTGAGTTACTAGACTTCTGACTGTTACTAATTGGGCCAGTGGGGATGTAGTGCTATACACCTGCCATCACCTGTAGTGTTAGGTTTGAATCCTGTTTTACTGCCTGATCTAGTTAGGACCCACTCTGATGCATAAGGTATCCTGAAGTTGAAGTAAAGCTTTATATGAAGCAGTATGAGCAAGCTTTTGAGCATGTATTTGGTGCAATATAAACCATATTATTATTATTATTATTAGTTTTATTATTATTATAGTCGTCACCTATGGGTGTGATATTCCCGCTGTGACATAAAGCAATAATTCAATTAATCAATTATTATTATTATTATTATTATTATTATTATTTTTGCTACAGTCAGACCCAGGAATACCGCACATTTCCATTTTTGTTAGAATCTGACCAGTAAGCTAAAACAACTGCATCATCAGAGCAATCATTCCTAGAGTTAACGTAGGAAATCTGTATTGGCTAAGAGTAGACTGGTAAGCGGAGAAACCGTTATGATGGAGACGGTTACAATGAGGTCTGACTGTAGTATTGTGATTATTATTATTATTATTATACAATGTAGTTACTGTTTATGAATAGCCTAAATAGAACATGGTTCATTTCTTTGAAAACGAAAAAAGTTTAATGTAAATAAACATGAATTATTTTGAAAAATATAAAACATTAACAAGATACAGAAGTTCACATATTTCAAGAAAGTAAAAACTTAACTATTCTGCAAACTATCTACATTACAAATCAAATGTGCGGTACAAAACCAGCATGTACATAATTTAGTACTATCTCAAGCACTGCTCCAGAAAGCAGACTTTCAATTTAGTCTAGGAACAGACAGACATGAAACAATGCTGAGAGCCATTACGCTGTGACGGACAATACTAACAGACTTTTTATCACCTACAGGTGTACCCCCAGGTCTCTTAGTAGGTGTTTTCTCACAGCTGGGCAAATGGTATGCGCTATCTGTTTCACCAGATCACAGATCAAATTACCTTTAAGAAGAAGCCGGCTCTCCGTGAGCATGCATAGCTTAGTCTGTTGCCTGTACAGTTGGAATAATAGAACAGCACAAGCGTAATGAGTTTATAAGGTAATCTTGGTGGTCTAGACGTGATGTCTGTTTGCGTTATTGGTTGGCATAACATTGGGGATATCAACTTACGTATAACATAAAAACTCATAATAGCCTCATTATTTTAGTGTTTTTATGATATTTTTTTTTAACCTCTTGAGAATAAGTTTTAAGAAATTTGGTGAAGGAAGAATTCTAAAATTCAGTTGAACATCATCAATGAGATTGGATTTGACTGCAAAGTATGATCAAATCTAAATTTGTGGAACACTGGGATAAATGAGGTCTACCGGTATAATCTATGTTTTGAGATGTACATTGCTTCCAGATATCATACTTGATTTAGTTCTGTATATAACTGGAGTCATAACAGAATCATTAGTTCTAGAGATAAAAGTTCATTGCCATTGGTTGAAAAAAATGCTATTGCTTCCATATATCATACTCGATTTATTTCCGCATATAAGTGCTGTTATAAAAGGTTCATTAGTTTCAGATAAAAGGAGTTCATTGCTATTGGTTGAAAAACAAATGCCATACCAAACATGATGGCAGTCATTAGACACATACTAGTACATCCTGTCACACCGCCAGCTGTTTAAGGTTATTTGTGCCAAAGAAGCTAAGGTGACCACGTCTTCAGGATATTCGTCTTCTTCAAGAGATTTATTTGGGAAACAAAATTAAACCATGAAGTTGAAAATATCCATTACCTGTGTGAATGGATGAATGATTTTATTATGTCTTACTGCGTGAATGACCTACGGAATTTCCTTACTGTCGTATATTGTTTTCTTGGTAGAGTACCATGTGTTATCTATTACCGATTAGTTAAATGCGATTTAAAACAAATCTGTAGTGGTTATTGTTTTGTACTTTCATACTACTTTCATATACTAAATAGCCACTATTGGTCGATGTGAAGAAATACATTAATCAATCAATCAAACAAGTTGTTCTTTCGTTATCTTAACACCTAGTCGACATTCCCTCCAGAGGGACCTGTACATTTCTATATATTCTCCTTTTCACACTAAGGTTGCTCTCGCAGTAAGTAACCATATACACCTACAACTGTATACCTGCCATTGGTGGTTAATGATCGTGGCTAGAATTCTATTATTGGTAATTTTGTAAAGAAATTTCATGTTAAACAATACTGATTTGATTTTACATTTTTCCCCTCTCATTTATTGACATAGTTCTGGCCTTGTATTATTCTGAATATTTAATAATGTAATTTATTTGTGTTACTACTGGCCTGGCAAGGTCATAGTAACTTTTGTTTTACAATTATGGTTGCTGTCATCATTCAATGTCTCAATTAATTAAATGTCATTTGGACATATCGAAGATATACTAGTACACTGTAATATACATTTAGAGTTGTAATCACAGAATATCATCTTATTACTAGAAATTAACATATTATATGTTAATCTGTAGTCAGTGTATTAATAGGTCAATCTCATACAACGACACGCGATATTATACTTTGAAAAAGATATTTGATTATTGCATCTTATTTAGAAAACAAATAAATACACTCACAGAATGTGATTAGCAGTCTACTGGTATTTCGATCCATGAGGGGAAAAAAATCTGTCATTTTAATTGTAATTTTTTAACTACTGTAAATCATTAAATGTTAGCAAGCATAACATTTTACAAATTTACCGTCAACATTTCATTCACTAATATTTTTTAGAGTATTCCATAGATGTATGTGTGCACTGTATTAATGTTTTGTTAGTATTTCCTGTACATAGTCATGCAGTTACTTATTGCTGATACTTTTGTTACCAACAGTGTTACACAATGGCAATTTAAGATTGTTTTCTAAATGTGGATGAGCTTGTTAACATTTTATGTTAAAGTTTAGTGATGCTAACATTTTATGATTTACAGTGATTTTTTAGACTTGCAGTTTATATTAACTTGGTAATATTTTACTATTATCGCTGAAACATAATCACAAACCCAGATAGATCTATGCATTTATTTATTCCTTTCATAAATTCAATATTAAACAATCATAAAGTATTTTTCATCCATGCCCCCCAACCCCGCCCTAAAAAAACCCAACCCAATGAACTTGTTTAACCTGGTCCCTGCTGCTGGCAACCTGAGATGCCCAGTAAAACAATGGTTGTGATTGGTCCAGCAGGCTCAAAATTAAGGAACAATCGTGACAGATTGCGTATTGTTTCTGGGTAATATTGTTAGACGCCCTGTGTGATTGTTCTAGTCCAAAAAAAAATGAGTCCATTCGATATACTGTAGTATACATATGTCCAAAAAAGTAAAATTGTCACATCACTTGCATGTTGTACACGTGACCTGTAGCGAAACGGACACAAGTGGTACATTGTCGCAGACATACGACGCAACGTGTACAAGTGTTTATATGGCCGTATATCACATGGTAAGATACGACACGTCTATGTGTGTACATTGTTGTATATATGAATATATATTTGTATAATTGTACAGTCAGTGGAGTTGTATTTCAACAATTATTATCGTTATATTTCATTATATACCCGATTGTACTAATTTGTTTTTGTCAGTCTATGACACAGCGACTATCTGATGGTCTATTATGTATATGTCACAGCGACTATCTGATAGTCAATATGTGTGTGTGTGTGTTACATAGACTACTAGTATCCGATAGTCTACATGTTGTAGTGACACATCGACTATTTGATAGTCTACATTTATGGTATGGTACTGTGACACATGTGGTGACTATCTGATAGTCTGTATATGTCACAGTGACACAGTAAAATGATTATGTGTGTTTGTGCGTGTGTGTGTGACACACATCGACTATCTGATAGCTTACATTTATTTACCAGTGACACCATAATCTGATAATTTATATACATGTCAAGAGTGACACCCAGTAACCATCTGACGTTACATTGACACCCAGTAACACTGATAGTGTGACATGCAGTAATCTGTTAATGTATGTATATGTTACAGTGACACCCGGTGATTATCTGATAATGTATATGTTACAGTGAATGTCATCATAGTCACATAGTGACTATCTGATAGTCTACATTTATGTCTGTTACAGTGACAATAGTGTATCTAATAGTTTATCTTCCAAACTGATACAATGGGGTTTTTTAATGCGAAAATGCTCTTCAATTTGAAAAAGAATAATTGTCTTCATTTACTGTAATAATATTATATTACCCGTTACTTGTACTTTCTATTTTCACCAAAGAATTTATCACTGATATACTCAACAAAATTAATTAAGAGCCAGTGGTTGTTTTGGAAATATTAATTTAGATCTTGACAGCTAGGAATCTCCAATAGTGTAGTACTCTTCAAGAACTTGCACACACATTGGAAGAATAATGGCAAGTTGCAAAATTTGGTAGAAAGTTTTCCCTCAATATCAACATGCCCTTACTTTATTTTGTGGAGTATATGTACAGTTGTGCATTCGATATATGCCCAGTGCATATATACACTGAATAAAATGATTTTTGGTCTGTTGATTTGCAATCAATATAGATCTTTTTGTGCATGAATACATTTGTTGGCAGAATGTATTAAAATGCTCATGGTACAATTACAGAGAAACCCAGTTTATCCGGATTTCGGCAGTTTTTACTGGGAACCATTTATCAGTCTTCCTATGGAAAATGGCTCGGACATCTGGAAATTCAGTTATTGGCATGATTTTACGAGGAACGCAACCGTCCGGATAAAGTGGGGTCGACTGTAATGAGATATTTTATAAGATGGCAGTTACACATATATTTCAAATTGTAATGTATTTCTGTATACTTGTTCTGCTTCGTGGACTGTCACACGAAATAAATAATTGCACTGGGAACTTCATAATGTTCTTTAAACCCACAAAGTTTCTCAATAGTGTTGAACATTTTACATGGACAATATCAGTTTATCCACTTTTCATAGATCTTTGGACTGCTAATCAGATGTTCCATCAATTCCATTCTGTTAATGGGTAAAAATTGTTTCTCCTTTATTTTGTCATCTCGAAAGCTCAATATTGTTTCTTTTATTTAAATGAATGTGTGTTGAAAATTTAACCCCAGATTATCATATTATTTCATAATTGCTTTAGGTAATGCAATGTGTAAAGGAATTGTTACATTTATTCACATGCAAACATTCATGCTAAACCCATACAATTATGAAATTGTATTCTGTATGACTAATTGCTTTATGTCAGAGCGATCTGATCTTTCTCTCGATTGAAATAAATTAGGGTCAAATATTCAATGAAGTGTTGTGGTTCTGTTCAGTCTTAAAGGCATACAACTGCATGATTTGTTGATGAATTTTACCTGAAAGTATTACATTAGATTTGTCTACACAAGTGCATGTATTTGGGGAACCAGCTACATTTTCTACATGTGCCACTGATTTTCAATAAAAAAAATAAAAAATCACAAGATAAAAAAATATTGAACATGCGGAAAATGTAACTTGTTGCCCAATATACCTGTGCAGACAATTACAAATATATACTTTCAGCTAAACTTTGCTTGACCGTGAAATATGTCAACAAACTGCAATTCTTTTGATGTAGCAAGATCATCATTGCTTGCAATATTGCATATTGTTAACATGTTATTTTATTCTTTTATCAATTTTTCTACATATTGTATTAACTAAGGAGACCTCATCCTCGCGCCCCAAGGATAATTATTACATTACAATCTTATTCCATGTCGTATCCCTGGCACACATCATGAGAAACTTGTGCAGTCTAGGAGCTATATAAAAAAATAAAATAAAAACCAATAACATCTATTTCATTGGATAGAATTTTACAGCAATTTCCTCAGGAGAATGATTTAATTGGTTGGCTGTTTGCGCAGGTTTCTCGCAAGCTGTGTGCCAGTGATACAATATGGAATGTGTCCTGGGGTGCGAGGATGAAGAGGCCCATAAAAACAAAACTACAAAAAATAAATGGTGAATGACAACAGTTCTGTTTAGACACCAACCTAGATTTTATTGATTTTATCATGAACATAATGGATTATGGGAGGGAATTTGCACATAAAACTGACAAGCGTCACAATGTCAAAGCGTAGATTTACCAAAGTAGGAAACAAAATAATTTGAGAGTAGCACTTTTTATTATTGTATTAAAGGGGTTTATATTCGGTTTCTAGAATCTTTCACTAACAGCACGACTTCCGTAGCGCTGACTGTTGCAGTAAACCTGCGAGGACCGGCTGGTACTGACAGACCAAGGATGATAACTGTAGTGCCAGTCTACAGACATTGCACCCTATAAATATTGCGTCAGAAATGTAACTTCTGCGACCATTGATGCTGGGCGGGATTTGAACTCGGTACCTTTCGCTCCGGTTCAACGTTCTACCACTGTGCTACTTACGATGGGGAGAAAAGATAGTTGTACCAGAATATGAAGTAAACCTATTGCAGTGTTGGCGATATTTGACCTAATGTGAAGATGATCTTGCCTTTAATGCAAAACATATTGGGAGCTATTCCGATAGCTTGATCTGTACACAAGTAGTACCGATACCGTAGTATACCTCAGCGAATAATCAAGATATTAACACGATGTTAAGTGTTAAGTGATAGCTTATACACTATGTGGAATATATCTTAAGAACTATTTTTAACTTTTTCTTTGCACAACTAAATGTTAAGAAGAAACATCCTTTATGCATATTTCTTCAAAATGAATAGTCTTGAAATGTACCCCCACAACGTTCAAACCAGTATACGTCATTGACTAATCATATGAACACGATATTGGTGTTAACAGATATATGGCATACAATTCAGTATGTTATAATTGTAATACGTCTGAAAAAGTATCTAGATAGTATTTTACTCATATTATGTCGTCAAATTAGAATTTGTATTGCCTCCATCATGTTCAGAGTAGCAGAAGTGAATAGTCATGATATGAACACTATTAGTCTTAATTGATAGGTGACACTCTATAGAATATAATTATGAACTGTATTGATAACCTTCAAGAAATATATTGCTGTGAGAAACAACTTTGTGTCAAAGTTTTGAAAGATTGTTCAGGTTGTTGAAATTGAATTTTGTTTACCAAACAGTGGTAGAAATATGATTGTATGTATGTCAAGTGAATGTACTTTGTAGATGTAGCTGAGAACTAGTACATTTACTTGACATACATATAATCATGTTTGTACTTCCAAAAACCTTTCTACCGCTGTACGGTAGGCAAAATTCAATTTCAA
>JAULBP010009556.1:0-14097 GCA_032355345.1 Lepetodrilus pustulosus
TTATAATGTTGAACACGCGAAACCCCTCGTAGTGTGACAGCGTGTAACACAGACTGTTGTGTCAGGAGAGCATGGTACCATTGTGGCCTATGGACAACTATTTGGTTGTGTAATACCTATAGGTCTTGAGTTGGCCTCCACCCATGCAGGGTGTATTTTACACGAGGTTTAACGAATTGTTCGTTTATGAGTGCATGGCGACAATTCTTTTACAAGAAGTAAAACATATACATGTACTTGTATATTTCATACAAGCTGTTATCCTAAGCAGTAAACACGGTATTTTAAGAATTCGAATAGTGCACACGTTGACATTTCCACAATTGCAATTATTAGAGTTATTTCGTTATAAGACTACACGATAGCCTCATTAAATAATCCCATTATGTTTTAACACGATCCATTCTTGTTGTATTTAAAGAGGAATTAATATACGTTTTACTGCCGATGAGAATGATAGCGTCAGTCATTGGAAATGTTCATTATAGTATTTGTACCATGAATTGAAACGTAAGTAAAAATCTTTGTGAGCTTTAGTCGGCGACATTGACATTTCCAGATAATATTACCAATAAATAAAAACTTTAAAGAATGTGCCAAGAACGAGACTTACTGATAATGTATCGTCTCGATTGCAGATTTACCGCTGGCATCGCTGATACTATCGGCCATAGCGTTGATGGGAAGACAGTCGTGAACTTTATATTTTCTGATCAGATTTCTCAGGTTAGGCCAGCATTTATGGCCAAAGCTTAAGATTGACAAAGAAAAAAGAAGAGGTGAAATTGAACTCGGTGTAGGTATATAATGATCTATAAGTGGTCACATGTTGAATGTCATGTCAATATGGTTCTTTTTATGGTTCAATAAACTGGTTGGCTTGGAATAATCTTATTGCCTTCAACGTGATTATTGTTTCATTCTTCGTTGAATTTTCTATATAATTAATTATACGAATAGATCGCACGTTAAAATGGAAACGGAGTTAAATATTCTTCTGACGACTATGTTCGTCTAGTAAGTGGGAGTAATGGGACATGTTCTATTCTTTCAATATATCATCATACATACATATAAAAATATAACATAAACCATCGTAATTACCATATTATAGACTCAGACATCAATACATTATGGAAATGTCTTTATTGTTCCGCTTTCATGAATCTAGTTTTGTCCAGATATATATGCACATAACATTTCCATTAGATATATACATAGGTACATAAATACATACATACAAACAAACATAGCCGAACATAGCTAAACAGAATAGCTCATGGCCAAATCATGGATAAAAATATATTTTGGTTATTAAATTAGGCTTCAATACAATGTAGCAATGTCCAACAGAAGCTGGGGCTGTCATCAAAGAGGTGAGATCTTTCACATGCGCAACACCACTATCAATAGTCCGAATCGACATATCAAGCATACCATAATGACATTATACATACATAAACATAATTATACAGGTATGTTGTTCATCAACTTCACACCTACCATCCCCTCCATCTTAATGCATATGGTATTAATTTGGATAGTATTTCAAACAACTCATACACTCAACTAAACATTTCCTGTAAAGTTCATTGCACACCAGAAGCACATTTCCCAGTGACAAACGGCGATTTACGTTCTGAGATAAAACTTATTGTTCATACATTGCACACCAAAAGCGAAATTCGCTATGACAAAATTCAATAGAATCCTTTTGTTGTCGCTGTTGATTGGTGCTATCTCCCGCCTCGGTAGTAAAATGACCATATAGTGTTCAACTGATCATAATACATTGTCCATATAACATCACGAAGCAGTTTATGACATTACACTGCTCCAAGTCCATACACCATTTAATAAAACTCAGGAATTATTGATAACATAAAAACAAAATACAGGACAAAGGGTAGGAAACTGACATAAATTTGTAATATAAGGTTTGTAGACCACTCGGTAATTAGGATTTGAACCAACATGAAATTACAATGATCATAACCTTCTGGGGACACAATGTTGTTAAAATATTGTCAATATAGAAAATTTGAAAGTACTAGTATATAAACATTGATCTCCAATGTTAATTTCTACAAGACTGACTGAAAAACAAATATTCAGCAGAGACTACTCCAGTTAACATTGGGACAGAAATTAAATTGTAATTGTAATCTAGACAATAATGTAAAATAATTTACAAATAAGCAGACATCCTACACACTTTGGCATTATGAAATGAGATATTGCATTTACAGTGTAGTGATACAATGACATCTGATGCCATATTTACAATGGCATCATATAATGAATCATATACTATGACAATAACAACATGGGCACTTTATTCCTGGTATGAAAGTACACATGACCCAGTATACAAATGGTTATACATGACCCAGTGTACAATATATGAATGCATGACTCAGTACAATATGCATACTTGACCCAGTGTACAATATGTATACTTGAACCAGTGTACAATATGTATATTTGACCCAGCGTACAATATGTATACTGAACCCAGTGTACAATATGCATACCTGACCCAGTGTACAATAGGTATACTTGACCCAGTGTACAATATGTATACTTGACCTAGTGTACAATATGTATACATGACCCAGTGTACAATATGTATACTTGACCCAGTGTACAATATGTATACTTGACCTAGTGTACAATATGTATACTTGACCAAGTGTACAATATGTATACATGACCCAGTGTACAATATGCATACTTGACCTAGTGTACAATATGTATACTTGACCAAGTGTACAATATGTATACTTGACCCAGTGTACAATATGTATACAAGACTCAGTGTACACTATGTATACTTGATCACAAATGTATACTTGACCCAGTGTACAATATGTATACTTGCAATTATTTCTTGGCAGCCATTTCCATCAGTTGAAGCCTTTCTCATATTCAGTGGGGTCGACAGTTACTACGCAACATAGCAAAACTATCATAGAAGTATCACAGTAATATAGCATTTGGTAAGCAAGTATTTGATCAACATGAGCAACTAAAACTTAGAAAATCTACAGTGGAGGAATAAAACAAGGCTCACACTCACTTTTCATGTCACTGATCAGTTTCATACAAGAATATTGAATGGTAATGACAAAGCAATTTTCTGAGAACAAATAAAACATCAGTATTTTCAACAAGATCAAAATTCAATGGATAAAATTTCCCAGAGCATGTCAACTCATGACATTTCCTGACATTTACCACTTGGAAATAGCATCATTCTAAAAAGATAATATAGTTCATATGTTGGCTTTTGATTATGAAATAAAATAATAAAATACACAATTGTCATTTTAGAAAATATATTGTCCAAGAACAATGTATGCCACCTTGTTTGGCCTTGTACATAGCATGAAAAGAATACAGAGTTAAGTGTAGTAATATTATACATACCCACGCATAGACCGTGGACAAGTTATGAGAATGTACAGAAAAATACTGTGAATGAAGTTTGTTCACGAAGCTGGCCAGTTTTGTTCATTTATCACCATGTCAATAATAAACACTACCATTTCTTTAGTTCACCTGAGCATAAACATTATAGGCAGAAATATTAATGATTAATTAATTAGAGTCTACTGAAACTCAGTCAATAGAATAACCACCTTGTCATATTCCTCTTAACCCTCTCCCTGCTGCAGGCAACCAGAGATGCCCTAAAGAGCTGTGGCAGTGCAGAATCCAGCAGGGAGAGGGTCAAAGGAATTCATAAACATTTACTTTTAATACACATTTTCTCTATTAAAATGTTAAAAACAATTACAATTAATATTGGGATACAATAATTTCTCAATTGGGACAGTTTCTCAAGTAAAGTGGCAGCATAACATATGGTATCATTTCCAATTCATTTCATACAAACTTAAAATCAATTGGTTCTTTTTGGTATTATGTTGCCTTCTCCATCTGTTCCCACTTTTTCAATAAATGATTATCATTTGTAATTTTTCTCACAAATTACCATTATTCACCATTAATCACAACCATATATTTTTTGCTGTAAACCAATAATAACGATTTACAATATGTGCCAAATCCACTCCTTAAGGCATTATCAAAGCGCTACAATATTACCAACAGTCAATAAATCAATGTGCACTCAGTGTCCTTTCTCAGCGCCATGGGGAATATAATACCCAATGTGTTGTTTCCAACGCTACAAGTTTTCTTTTACAAAACACTGGTCTATGTAACGCTGTAGAAGCTGTGACTACATATGTTTTGGCAAAAGATGACACATCCTCATGAAAAAAAGGTTTGATTTTAAATTATGCATACGGTATGTTCTCAATGACAATGCAAGCACACTGGTAGTACACTTTACCAAGCATGGAATTGGCAACATGACAGCACCAACATTCTTTCAGCACATGGAAAAACAAAAGCACTTGCAGTACACATATACTCAACAAAACTAAACAAGAGCCAGCAGATATGAGGGTAAAGTTTCCACCAATTTTCGTTACTTGACCAGTGGAATCTGGTGCTGATCTTCTTCCAATTTGTCTGCAATGAGTCCTGTAGATGTTTGCTAATTATTTGTTAAGATAATACAAAACCAAATTTATTTGTCCATAAAGGCTATAGGCCCATAATTAATTTTGTTGAGCATATATCCCAAAATAACCTGAATATTGCACCAAAGTTCAATAACGCACATGAAATCCAATTAGTTCTCTTAATAGCTCAACTACATCTCAAGATAATGCCTACCTGAATTGGACTACATTTAATGCTAGATTTTACAACAGAAACACAAGAACATGTTTGAAAGCTCTGATGGGCACATACTGTAATTATAAATGTCAAATATATTGACCTATTTCAACCTGCTCACCTTGTGTGTTTAACATTTTATCAACATAATTGCAAATAATGGTAAAATACTCCAATTTGGATGCAAACAATAAAATACTCTGATTTCCAAATAACATCAGATTATCAACAGAATAAAATGAATTTACAGAAGGAATCAAGACTCTTGTGCTTGGCATGAACATATAGCAATATAGATTCTGATATGCCCGTTAACACTGTATGTAGGTTGGAGGTTAAAGGTGTGTTGAGTCGCAGTGACCTGCCCGCACAGTGTTAGTCTGAAGCTGGTGGAACTGCTTCGAGTCATGGCTGCAACAACATCCTCTGCACGTCTGTGTCACACCAGCGAGGTCCCAGTGACACCGGTATCCTCTAGATATCACAGTTCTGTCCCTAAGCCAGTATTGCACACCACATGTAATCTCATGGTGCTGAAACCACCATCATATTGGTCTGGAGTGCTTCTCCATTAGGTTCATGTCTGGGACATCCACACAAGTCCATCTCTCCCTGCAGGTTTTCCAGAGAGAGAGAGAGGGATGGTTGGTGTGTGTGTGTGTGTGTGTTTGTGTTAGCGCATGGAACACGTGACGAGCACGTGACTGGACAACGTGACTACGTGACTGGGCTACGTTGCTGAGTATCGCTGGAGGAGCAAGGGGTGGCATATGTCGCAGACTCGGACCGGCTTTGACGACGATGGAAGTGGCATTTTGTTGTCGGAACACTCGTTACAAAAAATATCTCCGCAGTTTCGACAATGGTGCTGGAAGGGAAAGAGGTGAATGCCGTCATTGAAAAGATTAACTGTTTAATAAAATAAAGTTTCAGTAAAATAAATACAACCTTTTACAGTCCTCGAGCAATTTGAAGAATAAAACAGAATCAAGAGCAAAAAATCAGGAATATTTCAACCAGCATAGGCAACAATGAGATTCAATAAAGACATAGACTCAGACAGGCTTACCTTCCTCCTAGAGATGGAGAAATCCTTGCTGCACTGTTTACAGGCGGTAGTGCTGTCATCGCCCGCCCACTGGGCCTCCTTCAGCACCATGTTGGCCTCTCGCATGTCCTCCACCTTCAACTTGGACCTGCACACGACAAGTTCAACGTGTAATGTTATTTGGACCAGAAGACATAATGTATTATTGATTGAATTAGTAATTTACGTCGCAGTGGGAATATTTCACCCATAGGTGACGACCTGCATACACAACATTGTATCACTTAGGAATACTCTGGGTTGAAAAGTGAAATTGAAGGGAAGTAACTCTAATTAAATATGCGACACTAAAATGTTTTTGTTTACTTTGCAAAGGGAGGCCAAGGAGGTTCCTCTACCATATAGGGATGGAAACATTTTAGGAGGTACAAAAACAAGATTTGTACACCAAGTGAACTTTGCATTATTATCTTCAACTTAGCTTAAAGTCCTTATCGATGTCTGTGGTGTATGTGGTCCTGAGGGATAGTCAACACTTAGCATATTGCAATAAAAAGCTATTAATAATAATAATACACTATAATCATGAATATTAAAGCTGATCAAGTCACTTGTATATGTGACAAGAGTACTTACTCGCTCAAGTGACACCCCAACTCAGACAAGGCCTTTTCTTGTTCCTCACATGTTTGGTTGAGCATTTCATGTCTCTGACGAAGACCATCATATTCCTGAATGAGGAAAAGTCAACTATTTCTAGTATGAGTTTACAAGGTGTCGCATACATATGGAAAATGATACAAACACCTGAGAAAATTACATGTACCATACATTCAAGTACAATATGTGTTTTTGTGTTCTTGATAACAATGAACAGAAATTCTGCAAAAAGGTAAATTAATATAATAAAATAGGGTAGTTCTGTCTTCATGTAACATGTATCTATTCCTTTTGCATAACTGATCGGCTAGTTGAGGTAGCATAAAACATTTGATTGTTCCAGTAGATATAAGAATCAATGGGTTGGTTCTAGAGCTCCCTGTTCTTGTACTAGCTACTGATGCTGGAACATGTGGCCACCAGCAGGAATAGAGGGTTAGGTCATCATCATTAGTAATCAGAGACCCAATAGCTTTTGAGCAGCTATAAAAACACAATGCTCCAAGCACTTTTGAATAGCTATATAGACCCAATGCTACAAGTGCTTTTGAATAGCTATAGAGACCCAATGCTACAAGTGCTTTTGAATAGCTATATAGACCCAATGCTACAAGTGCTTTTGAGCAGCTATAGAAACCCAATGCTCCTAGCACCTTTGAGCAGCTATGGCTGGAATACCGGTGCTTATTAAATGTACAGTTTGGTCTGACTGATGCCACTCACTCTCCTGATCTCCTTCATCTGCTGCAGCTCCATCAGTAGCTGGCTGCCGTGCGTCTTCTCCTCCTCCAGGTTCCTCTGTAGAGAGCTGCGCCACTCCTGCTCTATGTGGAGGTCTGTCTCCAGTGCCGAGCTGTAACACAGGCGGAGCACATGTATACCTGCACAGTCATAGAGAGCACATGTATACCTGCACATTCATAGAGAGCACATGTATGCCTGCACAGTCATAGAGAGCACATGTATGCCTGCACATTCATAGAGAGCACATGTATACCTGCAGTCATAGAGAGCACATGTATACCTGCACAGTCATAGAGAGCACATGTATGCCTGCACATTCATAGAGAGCACATGTATACCTGCACAGTCATTGATACATAAATATACATATACAAAAGCACATATACTGAGTCATTAAGAGCACATACACACAGACATTATGAACACATATACTAACACAACCATTCCTGCTCTATGTGTATGTCAGTCTCCAGTGAACAGGGCCCCGTTGCACAAAACACTTGTAGGCTACAACTATTGTACTGTCAACATTTTCTATTGTGGCGGGAGCCCAGTTACAACTATTGTAGTGCTACAAGAGAGTCGTGCAACAGCCCCCTGAGCTGTAACACACGAACACGGTGAGTGTACTTATACCAACAGACACATAAATATATCAACACAGACTTTAAGAACACAAATATCGACATCTGCTCCATGTGCAGGTTTGTGTACTAGACTTACTAGTGCTGAGTTGCAATACACCGATACCACGATGAATGCATATTTACCAACACAACAATTGAGAGCACATCTAACAGTAACAGCAGAGCCATGAAAACAGCCATTAATAGCAAATATCCCAACACAGCCATTAAGGGCACATCAAATAATACAGCTATTACGAGCACATAATATCAACACAACAATTAAGAGCACATACGAAAACCCCCATTCCTGCTCTATGTGTAATTCTGTATACAGTACAGATCTGTAATCATCATATGGATGTGCAATATAAAGAAACCATCCACAAATTCATAATTGCAAAATATTATGACACAGGGATACCTTGATCATAAACCAGGGACATTCACATAATTATTTGCAAGTATCTTGGCTGATACCTTTAAAGAAACATATCACAAGTTGTAGACTGCAGTAATAGTACGTAATGCATTCAAATATAGACAGAAGGAATACACTTGCAGGGCTCTACATTAACTTTTTGAGGCACATGAAACTACTTGCCCTGTTAGTTGATTGGTTGATTTGGGGTTTTAAGTCACTTTCTAGATTCTTTCACCAATATCATGACTTGCATGCATAAGTACTGCTCGACTAGTCTGGATTTCCTCCAGTCTTTATAGTGCTAGTTCACTTAGAATATCATGCCGCAGATAGAACAACCCCACTCATACACAGTATACTGACTCCGAGCTGGCCAATCCTTGATTTACCCCTTTAATGCTGAGCGCCAAGCAGGGGTCTGTTAGTTAAAGGCTTGTTAATCTGGCATATTCACATGTCGGCCTGTGGATAATACCTGTCCCGGGCAGGTGGACAATCCCTATTGTCAAACATTTTCTGGTGAATATTTTAAAACAGACTTAAAATATTTGAAAACAAGACTGTAATGAGAGTTATGTCCCCTTGCATTAATATAAAGAAGGATGAAGAACTAAGATTGCTCAGGTTGTTGAAATTGAATTTTGCCTACAGTACAGCGGTAGAAAGGATTTTGGAAGTACAAACATGATTATATGTATGTCAAGTGAATCTAGTTTGTAGTTGTAGCTAAGAACTAGTGAAAAAATGGCCATAAATATTTGTGATAGGATGCCTTTAATTTTCTAAACATTTGAAGTCATTTAATTTTTTTTTAAATCCTGTATTTATTTAACATTTCAATTACAACCATATTTTATACTTTAATTTGGTTGTCCCTAATTATATATGAACACAGATTATTTTCTATTTTCATCTTTTTCTAATAATTCAAACAGCTATAAATATAATTATTTTTTCCTGTTGAATTTAATATTAGAGTAATTACAGCATTCCACATCTTATCTAAAGTAAAAAGGTCCAAAGGCCTTTCTTTTGTTTCCAAATCCATCTTGGTAATTCAGAAAATTCACATTTAAAAGATTAATGGCACAGCAATTTGTGGAACTTAGGTATATGTCAACAGTTGAACTACGGTATATGGTAAATTGGTCAATAGCTTAGAATAATTCAATAGGAGAAAAAATATACGGCACTGATCTTTGTAATGTGCAATGTTTTCAATTGATATCTTGCAAAAATTAATTAGACGACATTTTAGTTATTATGATAAGTTCCATGCATTTTCAAACAAACATATTCTTAGCATATTTTTCTACAAATATCTACAAGAAAAATGGTGGAAAAGCTACTAGGTATGTTCTATCTTTCACAGCCAGAAAATGTTCATTGTATGTATGGTAGTAGTGAATTAAATATTAATAATTACTCCATATTCAGTACTATTCTAAATAAACTCCATACAGTTATTAAAAAACTTAGTATGTAGTAGTCTATCATGATAAAAGATGGGATTTGTTAGTATTACAAGGAACTACATGGATGTATATAATAATTATCTATGTACACATTCTAGATATAATAGAAAAGGTCAAATCTTGATTAGACAAGCAAGTGAAGTCATGCGATAATAAGTAGTCTTTTCATCTTATTTCTTGCTGCCATAGTAAAAGAAAGGTAACATTTGAGAAAAACTGAAGCCTTGAAAATTAGAGTTGGATATTTGCAGCCGTGGGTAGCTGGGTAATATTTTTGCATCTTTGATCACATATCAAATATTAGTGACAGTGGCTTACTTTCTGTAGTAGAACTATGGACCAACGATATCATAGTGGCGGTAAGCCCCAAAGAACAATAGAGTAAGTTTAAAAAAAATATGTATCATCTTAACACATACTATCATGGCAACAAAGTACATGCATGTGAAATTTGCAAGAGAAAATAATATAAAAAATGATATTTCAGTATCTACTGGAGGTGAAACTGAAGAACTACAAGTACATGTAAAATAAAAACTCGGCCATAGATGACAAAACTGTTAATGTTAACAGCATTTCAAATCTGGAGATCAATATTTTAATAAAATTATGCTTAAATATGTGTAAAAATTGGTGCTACATATGGTCAGAAATACACTGGGAATAATATTTTCAAGCTCTCATATCCACTATGAGATCATAGAACTCTCGTACATGCCTGATCGCCATGTATAAGAGGTCACAATATGGTCTGGTATTACCGGTAGATACAATAGCTTCGAGAAACAATATACAATGACTAGTAAAAAGCAAACACATTATTTTTTTATATGCTCACAGTTTGGCATAATTATGTGCTCTACATGTAAGCAAAACATTTGGCTGTTCAAATATTAATAACACTGGAATTGTATTTGAGTTTTAGATAATGTCGCTATGACAGGAGGAAATATGCACCACTTGTTCATGACAGTGTTAAAATAAACCATCCAAAAATAGAATGGAACTTAAGAAGAAAAGATGGTAGAAAAAGGTGTTCATCCATTATATAATATATACCGGTATGTTCCTATGAAATATTAAATTTTTAAATTAAATTTTTAATAACTACCGTATTGAGTGTGAGGGTATAAGAATATCAGTAAACAACATGTTTGTGTGGACATTTCAAATGTAAATAGTCTCAGATAGAAATGTGTTTGTCCATTACATTATATTATTAATACATAGGCCAACCATTTAATAGCCAAATATTTCTTTATTTCATTATGATATATTATATATATATATTTATATGCATATTTATGTAAATACACAGGAGCGGATTTAGTAGGTTGGATAAATTTTTTCCAATCCTTTTCTGATAAATAAAATATGTTTAAATCAAACCATATGTGATAGAATGCTTATAAAAAGAATTGTACAGATTTATATATTTTGTAATTGACAGACATTAATGACTGTCACCATTGCTTGTGAAGTGTATACCTAGATTAATTTAACATCAGGAAATGTCATATTGAGAAAATATTGATGTAATAACATAATTATTAACACAGTTTTTATAATACAACCATAGTAATGGATTTCTAACACGCAATAAAATTGGTTTGGTCTAAGCACAGACTCGTATAAAATCTCTGGAATAGTGGATTAAAATGTCACGCTGTTCAGCACTCCAACATTAATGATCATGGAATGATTCCAAAGGGACAAAAAGCCCAACGTACATCTACGAATTGGCTACTTGAAAACAACACAATAATGGTTCACGACAACAATAAAGCGCACAATGTGGAATGAAAGAGAGGCTGGAGAAAGTACTTGAGGGTGAGATAGGGTTACTACAATTTGCCGGAGTGACAGTCAAGTGATCACAATGATGAAGTAGCCGCGTGATGCTGCTGGTGTAGCCGGCCCCGACGCTGATACTACTGTCAGTATACACCTGCCTCCACTTCCTGTTTATACACACTCTCATTACCGTGATCGAGTTGCATGTTGTCAGAACGGACAAAAACTCCCAACTCAGTGGCGCCTAATCTGCACCACAACTGATATAATCTGTGCAAGATTGTCTAAGTTTACTAAAATAAAATAATTTGATTTATTTGGAAATAATATTTAAGTTAGGATGGATTGAAATTTGGACGATTAAATATAAAATCAAGTTGGGTATTGTTTCTCGAAGCTCTCTTATCCACTATGACATCATAGTGATCGCGTATGTGCCTGATCGCCATGTATAAGAGATCACTACAAGAGTGCATATGGTCTCGTAGTATATATGAGAGCTTCGTGAAACGATACCCTGGACATACCTTAGAGCTATTGAGCTTCTATATTGAGATTTATTTAGTGTCAAATGAAGGTTGACGACATGCAATGACCTTTTGAGTATTTCCAACTCAGTGATACCTAAAGCACATGTACAACCAAAACACTATCAGTACGGAATGAGTATACTTCAGCAATGCAATTTGATAACTACACAGCAAACGGCATTATTGAAGACATGAAAACAAAACAGCCTTACCGCTTAGCGTCCTTGTCTGCTATTATCTGGCCAAGTTTGCGTGCAGTTTCTTCTGCTGCTATTTTGTCAGAGTCGGCTCGCTTTAGTCTATATTATGTGCAGGCAGGGGGCACCAACCAAACAACATGCAAAAGAAACAAAATGAAAACAAAAGTCACCATTGGATGACTCTTATCTTCCTGGAATCCACAAATGTGTTGTGATCTATTTCCATGGAAGAACAACTAGTACCCATAAAATAAATTAAAATGGAACATATTTGAGTAAACCTATATATCTGTGGGGAGATATACAATATGTGGCTAAAATTCGAAGTGTGTGACATTTTGTAACCTAAAAGAAATCCAACTATTGATTGATTGAATTATTGCTTTACGTCACAGCAGGAATATCTCACCCATAGGCGACGACTACACAAATTACACAAAAATAGGTAATTTTGAAAGCATATCCAAAGTGTGTTAAGATGTATTCTTTAGCTTAATACCATATACAAAACACTGCTTATTAAAAATATCTTTTTTTATAGAAACTTAAAAAAAATAATAAATACAAAATACAAAACTGAAAATGATATCTAGTTAATGACGCTGAAAAATATATACTTAGGAAATGAATAATTTTTATTGAAAAAAAAAAGTCTACTGTTGTAATTAATATGCGAGGGTGGATAAACACATCAACGTGACAACGAATAAAGCCAGTGAAAGCTATGACGACAATCATAGGGTGATATATACTATAGCATGTGTACAGCTATATAGACAACAGTAGGGATAGGAGAGATACCACTATGGTACTATCAACTCTAAATATACACGTGACTTCAGTATAATTTAATTGGTTTGAAATGGCTTACAAATATAATAACACTTGATCATATAGCAATAGGATAGGTGTTTAAATTTTAAAGTGATTATGTGGAATGATTTTACTAAATACTGGAAGTGTAACCTATTACCATGTATGATCAAATTATAAATACAAATTTACTTATGAAAAATGACATATGGTAAGGAATTTGGAATGGAAATTAAAATGTTCACAGGAGCCTGAATAAGTTGCTACAAAATGTAATGATTACTTCTGAACTGTCTCAGACAATGTCAATAATAATTTTATTTAAATATGTCAAAACCAATGAACTCTGAAATTTCACATGACCACTACGGTGTATATATACAAAACTGACCTTTTCTCTAGGTCTCGTAGCGTGGTCACCAGTTGTGTCGTCTTCTCTTCAAGCTTGCCAACCATCTCCGTCTTGTGTTTGATTGACCCCTCACAACTCTAGAAAATAACAGAAACAATGATTCTGATTAATTTCACCCCTGAATTAACGCAAATACATACAATCACAGATTTCAATGCATGTGTAACACTATATTTGAGTAATAAATGCAAAATACATTCATTTGTAACACTTAGCATAACATTTTCATTTTCAATTCCATTTTTCCTATGCAGTATTTATTAAAGAAAACCCAACAACTTATTTGTAAGGGTAGCACAAGATAAAATACTAGTAATGGCAGGTAATTAGGAATGGTAGCAAGGTGGGATTCATTATTATTCTATTTTTTTTTGTAATGGGGTTTATAGATGCTTTCTAGAATTTTTCACTAACATCATGACTTGTCACTTTAGGGCAGGAGAAAACCTGCAACATCCGTAGCGCTGAATGTTGCAGTAAACTTGCGACCACCGGCTGGTACTGACAGACCAAGCACGATAACTGTAGTGCCACTCTACAGACATAGTGGAGCAGATTAACTCCAAAAATACATGGTATTGTGCACTTTTTGGTAAAAGCATGAAATTTGGCACAGTGA
>JAULBP010009666.1:0-14089 GCA_032355345.1 Lepetodrilus pustulosus
ATTTTAATAACTTTTGCGTTAAACTGCTGAAATCTTGAATCCTAAGTCAGGGTGTTCATCTTTGTCTATGATGGAAACAGTTTTACTCGATATTTAAAGGGAGATAATTTACTACTAAAATTACCTCCCTTTGCTAAAACTTACCTCCCTTTGCTATACTGGCACCTGGTGTATAAGATAAAGGAAAATTAACAAAGGTGGAATAGATAGCAATAAATGTGGAACGTGAACCCACTTTCAGAATCTTTGACAATACTAGTTATATTATTAAGCTGATGAATGATGACTATTCTGGAGGCTACATTTTATTTATAAGCTGATGTATACTTGTAGAACTTGATACCAATTTATCATGAAAAACATCCACTTAAATGATCTTTTACTCTTATTCTCTTGAATAAATAAAAAGAAATTAATATAAAATCCATTTTAAAAGGTATATTGCATTAATATTATCCTTCATGCTGAAGATAGTGTTGCTGAAATAGTGTCAAAAGTAGGGTTAAACCACAACTCAATACCTCAATACTGATGGACATACATGTACATGTACTCTAGATAAGAACTAGGGTTGGTCATATCATTGGTAATATGGTCCATTAATATACCAGGTAGCCCATCATTGAAAATGTATACATAGATCAAATTTTATTCAAGATCAGTCAGCAATCATGGTAATTCTATTGAATATATACATGTAACTAGATCCATAGAATGTGGGTAAAGTATTCCTGCAGCGACATAAAGCAATCAATTAAAATAGATACAGTGTCCCCTCGATATAACGCTGAATTTGGTGTCCATGCCATACCCCAAGGCTTATAGTACCTGAGCCTTATATTATAGTACAGGTAAATAAAACAAATAAAAATGGGATCCACATCTGTCCCAGCCTTATATCCGAATCTGCTCGGTATCGAACAGTGTTATATCGAGGGAACACTGTAATGCCAATCAGAGATATACAGGTGGGTATCTACCTTAACCCTCTCCCTGCTGCAGGCAACCAGAGATGCCCTACAGAGCACTGTCTGTGCCTAATCCAGCAGGGAGAGGGTTAAATGAATTGTATACTGATGCCAATGATGATGATGGTGGTGGTGGTGGTGATTATGATGATGATAATGATGATGGTAGTGGTGGTGATTATGATGATGATAATGATGATGGTAGTGGTGATGGTTGCAGTAATAATGATGATGATGATAATAACAATATTGTTGTTGATAGTGATGATATGTACATCTATTGTATTTCGGTAGGCACACTTCACTGTAGAGACAGAAATCTGTGAGGTGGCCATGAATAAACCATGTCAAATTCTTTTTCTAAATTGGGTCAAAAGCCAATTTTATTCCTGATATTTGAACATGTCTCTAAATCCTACACAATGCAACCTCCTCTCTTATGAAGCAATCGATGGCAATTTTCACTTTCAAGCTTTCACTTACATATTTTCCCGGACCCATGCCTTTTAATTAACTCATGCTTTACAATACAGATACAAGATGATGTACTAATGTAATTATCCAGGAATTTTTCTGAATTCGTATCCTCCCTGGAATGAATTGCTGTTGAACTCTTGACATTTTCATCACTCTGTACAGTGATAGTAAGGATGGACAACGTACACCACCAACTTTGATATATTAGTTGGCCTCAAACATTGGACTGTTATGTATTTAACCTTGACTTTCAAACACCCATCCTTACCAATTTATTCAAAACGATTACATTAATGTCAGTGAATGACCATTCTGGACACTTTCGACATCTGTGACTACCATCTGAAGAATAGATACAGTGGTACGGTACTGGTATTCTGACTCCAGCTGGGAACTGGGGCAGGTAGTAGCCCAGTGGTAGAACATTGGACTTCGGAGTCAAAGGTCCCGAGTTCAAATCATGTACTTCCCCCTCCCCCTCTCCTCCCTGCCCCCAGCCTTACCTGCCATCAATGTTTGTGGACATTACATTTCTGAGATATCGTTTGTAGAGCGGCAATACAGATATCATCCTTGGTCTGACAGTACCAGCTGGTGCTCACAGGTTTACTGCAACATTCAGTGCTACGGATGTTGCAGTTTTCCTCATGCCCTAAAAACCCTAAAACTGACAAGTCGTGATATTAGTAAAAGATTCTAGAAAGCGGCTCGAAACCCCATTACAACAACAACAAAAAATGGAGAAAAAAATTAATAATGTGAACTAGAATTTTGTAATAGGCTGAACATATCAAATTTTATTTTATATTTTGTAGACATATGGTATAATCATATGCATGCAAGACAACCAGACAAATGAAATGATAGATTCAGTCTGTTGTAGAATTGTTTAGTGATATTTTAGAACCCATTACATTATCTACTTAGGGTCTTTTGCGCGATGATGTTTGACATTTACTATGTGCTTAAATGGATTCAGTGCAAGAAAATAAAATAGGCCTATAGATACTTATACACATTCCTGTCTCACGACACTACATCTTTTCCCAAAGGGACAGCCACGAGAATGTGATCCTGGGAAGCATAGGATCACACTAATACCTTTAGTTTACTTCATTCAATATTGATCTTCAACTGTCTTCAACCAGCAGCTGTACGTGTGCATCATATTGATTCTGGTCTTAAAACATTTTGGAAAATTAAAACTGATAAAACCGGCATCTGATAGCATTATTAGCAAACTGATGGATTTCCTGGTATGACATGCATCAAGACTGGTTAAAAAGGTGTACATGCTATTCTGAAAGAAGAGACACATTCAGTTATCAATTCCACCATTAGCTCGTGACGTTGACTATTCTCCAGACGATTAAAAAAGATGCGTGTTCTACAAACATATCATAGGTTTACAGTGGCTTACTGATATGCTCACTTTCCATTCTCCACATACCAACAAGAGCCTACCCTCTACATGCCGTACATTCTTTTGGCATGTCTGAAATTAAGTTAAACAGATACGCATTTGAATGGTCGACAAGTGCTTAATATTGCATCCATAGCAAGCCTTTAATAACATTGTGCAAGTGGAAACCTCCAGGCAATGACCAAAAGATAGCAATGTTCAATAACTTCCTGGTCAATACCTCTAGCAAAATTAAATAATATCTTTCAATTCATGCTTCTTATTCTAGATAATTGTATCCATTTTGTTTTATTTTGGTCTTCTTCGCTAAATGAAAGTTGTACAAGTGTCAACATTTTGTAAAGCTGATTGAATGACATACAACAGACTATAATCATGTTCAGTGGATCGAGATGTCTTTCATAAATGAGACAATTTTAGCGTGGCATTCACATTGATGGTTACCTCAGTCATTGCATTATCTAGTTCTTTCCTGTTCGCATGAAATCATTGCCTGAATGTTTTCTTTGGATTCCAACAGTGCCAAATCTGTTCCTGACAGTCAGCAACAAGAAAGTAATTGTAGTTAAATTTATAAAGATACATTTTGTAATGGTATTTCAACTTCATGTATCAACTATTATTAATCCCTAACAACACATGTAGTACACGAAATTATGTGTCCAACATGAATATGCTTTTAATTCTATTGGTGTTCTCTCGTCTCCATTGTCATGCTTTACAATATTAGTCTACTTTAAGCTGTTATTGTTCTTTAGCTAAATGTTATTTTTCATTTTAATGGGATATCAATCAACAAAGCAATACAATTTCATTTTGGCTTCTAGAAGCGATTAAATGTCATGTTAACTATTCTTCACCTACGCGATAAACCGAAAAAGCCACACCTTTCCTTGTACGTCAATGAGGAACCATCTCGGGATCTTCCCCATTATATGGTTGAGCGTATTCTTCGTGATAGATTGTAACCCTCGCAGACAGCTTTGCTATTTACCAAGCTGAAATGAACCTGCTGATATTTTAGAGTGAAGTGCACATTACACAATAACATAAAATCAATGAAAAGCCTGTCAAACTGACTTTCAGACTTATCCTCTAGATGTGAAGCAATTTTCCATCATGGTATTACACTTGCCACAAACTCAGGCTTCTTCTAATCAGTCTGTCTGGACCCTGCCCCATAAAAATCAATGTTTTGCGGGTTTTCCTAAATAGCTTTTAATATCCCTGAAACTCTGACAAATTTCACCGCATCATGGCTATTGGTGTTCATGTTGTCAGCAGTAAGTGGTTTAATGTTGCATGATTCATCTACAACATATGAAAATGTCATAAAAAAACCGATGCAATCATTACCGTATGTCTCTTATTGTTACGAGAATGTCAAGTAGCACATCTGAAGAGACTACAGGCAAACTGGCCTGTGCTGGTGTGTGTAATAACCCACTTCCTGCTCTCCCCCATCCCCCCTTTCACCTCCCCATGCTGCTGTCAATATTGTGCTGGCACAGTGATACGAGGAGGGAACTGAGAACACTGCTTCATATTGACGGAAATCGTAAAAGTTCCATATCCACTGATAAATTAAGAGATACCAAATACCAATATCATAAATAAATGTTTATACTTTATATAGATTAAGTACAGTTAATGCACCAATACACCAATGATGATGATGATGATGATATTATTATTAATAATAATAATAATAATAATAATAATAATAATGATTTTATTATTCACAGTTAAAAAAGTCATATAAATTACATTTTACATATATATATATCCATGTATTCTATGATAGTTTAATTATTTTACTTACTAGGAATTATTTCCTTATACAATTGTCATAGAATTCAAGTTACAGCCTCAGTATCACCATCAAGGAGGTGGTAGTTTTCAAGTGTTTTCAATATCTTCTAATCCACTGCATGTAAAGTTAATAGCATTTATCATTCAGTAATTGACATCAATATCAAATCAACATTTTTCAATGACAATTTGTTAAAACAATAATGAAGTCGATGCAGTTTTTCTCAATGAAACACTCGATGCCAATGAGATGTAATTACTCAAGTAATAAATTGCTCATTTCCTACACATTGACAAGATAATCTTTATAGATGGCTCTTCCTCGTAACCCTGATCTGACTGACACAGGAATACATTAGGTCTGATATTTGTTTGATGTTATGAATATTGATTTCCAATGGAAATAGTCAGGAGTCAAGAAGATTCGGTTCTGTGTCTTAAAACATAAGATCTCTGTAATCAATAACGGCTTATCGGTTCTGTTTCAAACCTCATGAGGGGGCATTAATGGTTAACCCTCCATTGCTGGGACTGGCTCCAGTAGTATCCTGCTCAACTGGTGTGTTACAGATGCTGACTTTGACAACAGGTCGTTTCTCTTTTAACATAAAAACAAAGTGTTAATACATTCTGTTAGCTTTCTGTGTATATCTCAAGACACTTTAGGAAAGCAAATCATTTCTAAAATATGTCTAATATATATGAATTAAAAAAATTCAAAGTCATAAGCCCCCAGGATATACAATTCATGTAAAAAGTATATCTTATATTAAGAATATCAACAAATAAAATTGCTGAGTTTTAGATATTTTTTAGTATGTTTTGCAAACAAATAACATAAAAGTATAGGTTTTTGCAACAACTGAATGCCATGTTTACAGTATGACATTCAATTTTTTTGTGGCCATTTTGGACTTGAAGGTTATGGGGAAAAACTTGATTCAGCATGATATTCAAATAATAAAATACCCAGAAACTAAGTGGACTGAGTGGTAAAGCGTTAAAACTTTTTCTTACGCCTTTACAGTTCAAGTTCAGACAACTACATGTATTTAGTCATCATGGATGAGGTTATATTAATCCATAACCTTTGCTGGTACAATCAAAATCACTCCTCCATTGGGCATATCTGGTTGCTTCCAAGTAAAGACGATTGAGCTATATGTTAATCAAAATCTAATCCTCTTATGGACAGACCCATGAACACTTGCCTATATATATTAATCATAAATGCAATATTTGCAAACTTTAATTCTTCAATCAATAGAAAGGAAGTGACATTTTCTGCTCCAAATTACAATATTGATGTCAGCAGCAACTCATGTACTGTTCAATCTTGAGCAGCTTCAGAACCCTAGGAGAACACTAAGAGAACACTAATAGAACACTCAGGAGAACACTTACAAGAACACTTATGAGAACATTGACATGGCTGGTGTGTTTATAGATTGGAAATTCTGCATTCTCCTAGCTCAGTAATAAGAATATTTATCAGGTAGCGGTATTAATGACACTCTGCTCAGTCTATTACACCATGTTTTGATGGTCACTTTCCCGAATAATGAGGAATTAATTCAATGCTAATCCAATAATAATGATAGTGGTTCCATCCACTCATTGTTGGACATTAATCCTTTACATGGAAATTCCATGGGAAGTGGGGTACTTCCTTCATGGTGGCTATGTGTTTATGACAATGGCGCTTGAATGAAGTGACAAGAAATCGGTTCACGCAGACTGTGGAGTATCAGTTGACATAATTAACAGGGCTGATGATGTCTGTATTTATTGACAAAACATCAGTGTGGATGATTAGAAAGGGACATGTGTTTGGAGACTTGGAAGAATTGGGAAATAGGTCATTCAGAGGTCAGATCAGTACGTGACTAATCACACCAAACTACATGTGTAAGTGCTACGTTCTAACTTCAAGGTCGAATATTGTAATAATGCTTCATGATGGTCACAATATCATGTCAATCGAGGTTACAGCTGACCATTTGTCTAAATATCAATATTAATATTACTGAGATTATTACATCATGGTGACATTATTACATGTGATGGCACTATATCTCAGTGTCAATAGGTCATACAAACTCATCAAGGTCAAGGTAACAAATTGGTTTTAAAAATGTGTTTTCTCAACTGATATAGACATTGAAAAAAAACCACAGAAATCAATATGTAAACTTCTAATAGAAGACATTGGCATTTGTTAATTTAATTTATCACCTGCAATTTAATCCAATTCAAATACTGTTCCAATTGCATAAACCTAATTGTACTTAGTATATCTCTGAAATACATGTTGTATAATCCAATTGTAATAAAGCTACAAGGTACTTGGGGTTCTTTTGCATGAGATTGTCTCGGAATATAGGGACTGTGACTCCGTGAGCAACAACTACGTCTGTGATATTCTTAACCTGGTATATATCTGTCATAAGGAAATGCAGTTAATCCACATGGGAATAATTTCTCCACTTTGTGAGCAAAGATGGAACATAGGATTATAACAAGATTGTCCTCTATTGAATGTGTGTTCCAAGATTAGGTCTATGAGGGCAAGAATAGGGTCCCTCATGCCATAAACCACCAGAGGAAAGATCATAAAGTACTCTCATCTTATTATCAATGACAAATTCAAGGAAATATCTGGCTCCTGGCCTGGTCTAGACATCAGTTTGTAGCGTGAATATTCATAAAATCGCTGCTATAACATCAAGCTTCGTGACACAGGAATTAAACATATATTATGCACTCTGTGAAAGTGAGGGTAAGTTTCACATTAATACCCATTTTAATCTTTAGAGCATGTAGGTAATATGCACTCAATGTAGATTGCACTGAATCAGTGAATACCGGCAGACATCAACGTTTTTTCAGTCCTAGATAAGGTTTAATCAACAAGCAAGTAAAATCCACTCAATACAATACACCCTAGAGCATACAGCGATTAGAAATGCACTTACACATCTGTATTATGTAGTGGAACATTATTGATGGGGACACTTGTAGGACATTATATAATTATGTTGCTACGAGCTTTCAGATTTGATGTGAATAATTGGCTAATAGAACTAGTCATAAACATTTAGCCTATTTATCTGGAGACAACATTGGAGCATCAGTATACATGTGTGTGCTCTAATGTATGTATTAGGATACAACATAATTAGGACATGTTACAAATAACATCTCTAAAATTACAATTTAAAGAAATTGCCAATCCTGCAGGACAGGGGAAAAGAAACAAGGTGTGTAATATATTGTACTGATGTCCAATTAAGAAATCTAACTTTACAATGAAAAGAATAACACACTTAAAAAGTACTGACATTCTATTATTCAGCCGCAATTGCTACTTCCACCAGCTGCCATCTATTGTATTTCAATACTATTGCTGGTAATCATGCTGAATTTGACATGATGATGTCGACTTGGACATCCAAGGACAAGATTGAAGGATAGAATGCTGGAGGTTTGCATAAAGATTGCCATTTATAGCTCAGCTAACATGGATGTGGTACATTACTGTGGTGCCATGTAATGTCTTTCCATGGTACCTTTATCTGGTGCCTTGGTGTGATGCCATAGCCATGGTGCCTTGGTGTGATGCCTTCTGTGGTGCCTTGGTATGATGCTTTGGTCATTGTGCCTTGGTGTGGTGCCTTAGCTGTGGTGCCTTGGTGTGATGCATTGACCATGGTGCCTTGGTGTGATGCCTTGGCATTATGCCTTGGTCATTGTGCCTTAGCTGTGGTGCCTTGGTGTGATGCATTGACCATGGTGCATTGGTGTGATGCCTTTGTCATTGTGCCTTGGTGTGATGCCTTGGTCATTGTGCCTTGGTGTGGTGCCTTAGCTGTGATGCCTTGGTGTGATTCATTGACCATGGTGCCTTGGTGTGATGCCTTGGTGTGATTCCTTGACCATGGTGCCTTGGTGTGATGCCTTGGTGTGATGTCTTGTCCGTGGTGCCTTGGTGTGATGCCTTGGCTGTAGTGCCTGGCTCTGGTGACATTCATTGATGCTCCAGCCTGTGAGGATAACACAACTTCAATACATCCAACTGAACAATAATCACTGCTCTAAAATATGGACAAGACATCCTGCTATGAACTCTGATCATAATAGTGACAGATTTTCAATATTTTTGTATTTATAAATTTATCATGCAGCCCAAATAGACGATGATGTGACCCAGATTATGGTTGCAATTCACACTCGAGAGGAAATAAGGAAATTGGGAGAAATCAATTTCCATATTTCATGTTGCATGACCTGGCTGACTTTCCATAAAAATTCCTCGGATTCCAACTCAATTAGTTCAAGATGATCACAAATACCCAGCTTCGCAATGCAGCATACTGGAATATATGAATTAAATGGAATTGGTAGACATGTCTAATATTGTTCCTGGCAAATGGAAAAAAAGCATTACCTATGGAAATTGAGTAACATTCAGACTGTGTGCATGAAAGCTATGGTAATCTATGGTATCTATTATGAAATGGTAATATACTATCAATAATCTTTCTAGTTGTAATACACAGGCAATACCCTTTCCTGTGAAAATACACTGGTAATAACCTTTCTAGTGGAACCACACTGGCAATAACCCGTGGGGTTATCCATTTGGCTAAGTCAGTAGGGTATTGAATCTCACAAGCAGACAACTCTGGTTCGATTCCGATAACTTCTGTTGTCCTGGGGCCCGTTTCACAGAACAATTGTACTCTACAAGAGGCATAATTCCTATATGTTAACATGGAGTTGCTAAGGAGTCACAAGTCTCATGGAGCTACGATTGGTCTGTGGAACCGGCATTTTAATACTATACTAGTTGATCAATATATGACAAAACCGAAGTACATTTGGTGTTAATAGTCTTTGCAAAACAGTAAATACTTCACTCGTTCAAGATAATTTGTATAAGGTTTGAAGACTTGTATTCATACATTCTTTATTCTCATATCAAGGTTAATATCAAAACACAAGTCTTCTTGATCTATGAGAACATTGGAAAGAAATTGGGAAAAAAAGATTTGGGAAAAAGCATGAATCTGTACTGTAGAATCTCAAGATGGATGTTATTTTATGTTGAAGAGCTATATTTAAACCTGAGGATAGAACACAGGGGAAGCTTTTAACCATATTCTTCAACAGTATAGGAGATCTGAGTCTATTGATTCCCACCAGTTTAGGACCCATGTCTTGAGGCGACTTGTAGGAATCATTCCAAAGCTGTTCTCCACAGTCAAGCAGGGGCTTTACAAAAGGAGATCCAGGGCATCAAATGGTTCACCAATAAAACAGTAAAATGTTTTGGTGGAAGAAAATATTCTGGAATGAGATCTTAAGGTGATGGATCAGGAAACAAATCTGATTGAGCCTTCATAGTTACCATTGATTTAGAACCTTTCTTAGATGTACAATAAGTTTTATTTTTTTGCCTTCATCTCAAGGACAATATTTCCATTTAAAGTAATTTTCGGTATTAATGTGACTTTTGACATCCATGTGCTGGAGGGTATATAAGATTAAAAGATTATCAGGAAATCTGGTGAGAAAATGTATCTTGAAATCTGGTGAGAAAATGTATCTTGAAATCTGGTGAGAAAATGTATCTTGAAATCTGGTGAGAAAATGTATTAGTAAATCTGGTGAGAAAATGTATCAGTAAATCTGATGAGAAATTTTGTTCTTGTAAATATGAGTATTTTACTTCTGTACTAGTGATTAATACCTAGTATATTTAAGACAGAACAAAACAACAAAACAATATATCTGCCAAGAAAATAGACTTGGTAGAAAACTGATTAGAAAGTTTAATTTAAAACAAATGTAAAGTTTAATTCTTTTAAATGTGTTCTTAGAAATTGTCACATTTGTAGGAAATGTTCACCAGTAAGACAATTCTAGAAACCAGACCCTCATGTAGAACAGTCTCAGACACTGGAAGACTCTCCCAGACTCTAGTAATGGACCCCCTGTAACACAATGCACAAAACCTTCCCTCGAGTTATTACAGTATGTATATATTTAATCCATCATCATAGTGCAGACCTAGAGTATGGCCATCCACTGAGTCGGTTAGTTATCAAGTTACAGAACTGAGACAATTAACCAATTTTATTACTTATCTTCAGATGTGTTGTGCCGTAAGCTTTTTCTGTGTTATACGTAATGAATGTTTAAAATGTTGATGTTCTATATCTGAATTGACACCATCAAGTCAGCAGTGCATCAATGGAATCAGCATATAGAGAGAATACTAAAAAGTGCATGTATATAGAGTGTATTCACAGTAACTGTGTTCCTTATATCACAACACCAAAGCTCAGGAAATGTTCATCAAGGACTATTCAAGGAAGTAATCACAGTCCCAATGCATGCTTCCAACGGGGAAGAAAGCTTAATCCTATGGTATGTGTCCCAAAGAAGCTTGTTGTCTGCGTGGACTGAGGTGGTCCTGTGTGGACAGTGAGTGCAGCAGAAGAGGACTGAGGACCATGGACAGAGGAGTCAAGGACCGTCTCAAGGATGAGGTAGACACGGGACGGACGACTTTCAGGAAATGGTGGGGACTGAGTTGGCTGAGAAGGAAATGATGAAAATAGATGTGATTACTCCAGGGTATGTTGTCGTGGATCTGAAGCTGAAGAAGTAATGATGAAATGTGTATGCTAGGGATGAGATTGTGATTTTCTGCTTAACACTGCAGTGGAATTCATGGTCTTAAAATGTTCAGTGTTTTGACTGGATGGTCAAGGTCATCCTACAGGTTCTTCCAGAGATTAAAAACAATTGGACCAAGGGTTCTGACATGTGGAATGCGGTGAGTCTGACAAGTTAGCTGTGGCTTCAGTGATTGCTGAATGGACCTTGTCCAACCTGCAGTCTGGCAATCACAAACTGACACTGATTCTGTCTGGTAGATATCTTTTCTAACTAATACAGTCAATCTACTGGATACTGTGTGACAAGTGACAGTATAAACGGACTATAGTGGACGGACATGAATTGAGATGCCATTCGTCTTCTTGAACTTGATTTGATTGAGGTGTTTACCATTAAGTGAGAGAAGATGCAATGTCAATAAATACAGTGTTCTCTGAAGCAGTTCTCGTAGCTGGCAGTACTTAGAAATTTCAAAGAATTCAAATGCTTTCAAAGCAATCTAAACTGTGATATATGTACTGAAATAAATGTTGGAAAAAAAGAGTTCAATCAGTTCCACCCAACAGAAATAATCAATAAGGTTCTAAGAATGTGCTATGTCTATTGTGTCACCAGTGGTGAAATGTTTTCTTCCATGAGAATCTATTGAGAGAATAAAGTGAAAGCATTATTACATAAAAAATAATATTGAAATATGTCTCATTGCTAAAACAAATCATTACAACTGATGTTCCATAGCAGGAACTATACTAGCTCAAGCATACCATCATATACATGGACTTTGAATAAATCCTGAAAGTGATTAGGCTATGCTATTAAAATCTGTAGCTCCATAGTAAGGCATTACTCAAAAACTTGGAAAGGACTGGAAGAAAGAAATTTCTATCTGTGAACAAAAAGAAAAACACTCGGCATCCACACATTCTCTGAGAGTAATTCCCTGTATATAATCACTTTTTAATGCCATCCTTGTCAGCATCAGCTGATGAGAGAGAGAGAGAGATGTCATGTTCACTAGATAGCAAATTGCCTGTTCCCTCCAGGCTGTAGTGGCATACATACAGCAGTGTTGATGACATTACTGGAGCACACACCTGTGACACTGGAAGAAGACCAATGCCTATTCTGATGCCTTGTTGAAGCTCTACAATCCTTGTCTTAAAGTACCTGGTCACATGTATGTGAGAACATATGGAAGTATGTGCTAATGTACTGTGAATCCTACTTAAAGATGGAAGATGTCAAAGAATAAAATGTCATTGGTCTATAGTTAGCTCTGAAAAGTGGTAACCGTACTCTAACAAAACCATGAAGTCCTTATCATTGTTTCCTTCCTTACGTACTAGCCATGGAAATAATGTCATGCAAGGGCACAGGAAGGATGTACATCTATTAAACAGCATCTGCAACATTTCCCTGTAAGATTTATTCTAATGCCACCTTATAGCTACTGGTATGAAATAAATCCTACGGTAGTTTGCTGTGTAATATATCAATACATTAGTAATAATTCTGATAATAGTATAACACAATGTGTAAAATAATTGATAAAACATGCATTAAAAGTTCATGTATTTCAAAAAGTATTTTCTCACCTTAAAGACATGAGTACTGTGTTATTCTACATATTGATATTATGTAGGTTTTATCAGTTCTGCTTATTCTAGAGATTACAAATGTTGCTCATATAAGAACATGGTTCCTATCTATACATGAAGCACTCAGATGGTTGTTAGTAAATGCCATTCATTGAAAGAAGACATAATGAGGTACTATCTGGTGAATTATATCACAATTCTTCCTGCTCACATGGACTTTGCTCATTGATGTTTTACATTAATCTTAACTGAATACGGAAAGGGCATGAAAATTTCTCTTAAACTATTCTCCATGTTGAATCAGGATAATCCTCGTGTCAAGGTCCCAGGCCCTGTTAATTGCATGCTCTATTAAGACAATTTCCTCAGTAGTTCTCACATGTCAAAGGACCATAAAGAGACTCAATCCTATATTTAAGGCAAAAAAGATTATGGTCCTGTCTCCTAAACCAGTTTTTCTATTGCGTGTACGTTCTTACGCATACTGATCTTAAGCTAAGCAACAGACTTTGACAATTGTGAAGTCACATGCAATGGTCTTGGCTGGCAGGACTCTGAGAGCAAATCCTCCTCGTGAACACATAATATAACACTACTACCAGCAGAGGCAGTCAAGTCCACCATGAGAACACATTTCTACCATGCTCTAACCATGGGCAGGGTCGACAAAAGCTCAGCAATGTCACAGGATGCCTTATTGATTTCACGCAAATCATCTCATTGAGGCGAGACCTTTTGGTTATAAATCAAGGGTTTCGGGGGGACCGAGGGATTAGTTAGAGGAGTGGGACATGCCGAGTTGAGATGCGAGTGTGTTGCTAGAGAGACAGAACTGAGGGATTTAGTTATAGGTGTGAGATATAGCTGAGGGATTTAGTTAGAGGTGTGAGATATAGCTGAGGGATTTAGTTAATAGGGATGAGACAGAAGTGAGGGATTTTCTTAGATGTGTGATACAGAACTGAGGGATTTTCTTAGATGTGTGATACAGAACTGAGGGATTTGGGTAATAGGGATCAGACAGAACTGAGGGATTTAGTTAGAGGTGTGAGACAGAACTGAGGGATTTACTTTGATGTGTGAGACAGAACTGAGGGATTTGGGTAATAGGGATCAGACAAAAC
>JAULBP010009777.1:0-14088 GCA_032355345.1 Lepetodrilus pustulosus
ATTTAGGTTACTTTTATCAACTCGTAGGATAACATTGATATCAAAAGACACTCGGTGGAGATTCTCTATATCTTTAAAACAATACCTTAAAAGAAACATCGAAGTGGTCCTTTAAATAATTTAATGATGGCGAATTTCATCATGGTCGTCAATATTATATCATGAATGCCACTGCTATAATATTCTACTTTATTTATATTCCAAAGACGCAAATTGCTTGTTTCGTCAATATTCTGCTATCGACGATCATCTATGAAACCCGTTGAAGTACGAAGAGTCATCCATGAGAGCCATAAAACGAACAATATATTGTGATTAATGTGATTATTTCACGCATATAAAGGACTATAAATATATGCAGTAATAAATAATAGTCCAGGTATAATTATAACTGATTACGTCCTTACGGTTCGGTTTTAAAACAGCGATGCATTTACATGCCTGTTCGTCTCGTTTTGAGTTAATCAAACCATTAGACGCGTAGTTTAATAACGGTCGTTGTTTCGAGGATGCTGTTGGCATAGGCATGCTTTAAATTGAGTTCTAAAATGGCTTTGTAGATAATACAGGTTCTCAATATTGAGTCATTAGCATTAATCGTGCCATGAAGTTAATGGGTCACGAAACCAAATTCCACGAAGCATGAATCTGTTTCTACCACACACCATCTACTCTAGTACTGTAATATATGGTTCCCTTGTCGACAGTCAACAAACAACGACGTTATAGCACTGTCTGTAGACTATATACTGTAATGTAACGTGTTCCAACTCATCAGCTGAATGCTGCACGAGAAGGCCCTGTCACCGTTTCCAAAGAGTACAAATATGACAAATAAAAATAACAAAATCTTAAATTGTTGATTGATACATATAGAAGTTTAGTTAGAAATGAGCTATTTCTACCACACGTCGTCTCTGTTACACGATTTTCTTCTCGATTGTAGACTGTACACCTGTGAAGTCTTGTGCGGTATACAACTGCAACCCCCGAGATTACGGAATCCTTTGAGTGCGATTCTATGCTCAAGCTCAACATTTATTTGAGGATGAGTGAACAAAACCTTGAGTTGAGCATGAGTACGTAAGTGGTTTCGTAATCTCTGCATCTGATCTTTGGCACTGCAGGAAGGTGGTGATAGAGATGTGTTCTGGTAGTGCTGCCACTGTTCTGTTCTGTTCAGAAGTCCATGCGACCTTTGACCGGGTACTGGTTAAGTGTACAATAGCCGTCTTATATACATATATAATATTCTGGGCAAAAACCCCAACACAATTAATTCGAATAAGTGGGTCAATTTACGTCTTAATTTAATTTCTTTCACATAATTGGTTCACTCGTGGTGTACTCCTGCCGTTCGATCCAAGTACTCTTTGCATTGCATGCACCATAACATTAACACTCGCAAGACTATAGTCATGAATCGAATGCAGCCCGAGTGTCAATCGCTTCAGCAGAGCAGTTCCAGAAGCCTACGGATTCGTTGATTGAAAAGAATCGTATACGGTAGTCCATGCATGGTCTGAAAGATGAACTTGTCATTAACTGTGCTGTGGGGGCCCTTTCACGTACCGGAGTTTTCACACAGGTGTTCTCGAAATTTAATATATGTAGGTCGAACCTTTTCCGATGCACAAAGACTGACCATATTGAAGCATATTCACAGAGGTAGAGCATGAGGTGTCGGTGGTGCTAATCATCAACCAGAACAGGCGTCTCAAAGAGAGTTTTTTGAGTCGCCGACGAGCTTTCATTGATCTTATAGTCGGTATTTGAATGGGTAGTGAGCTCCTGTATGACACGGCAATCGGTGTCTAAGGTTTAGGTTGTAGAAGGCTACCTTAGCCCTGTGTACACTATCAACATTTTCGCAACATTTCACCAATATTTGTTAGTGTATACAGGGCAAATAGTTCGCCAAGATGTATCCCTAACATGTTCATGTATCCAAAATGTTGCTGAAATGCATGCAAAGCAATTAATGTTGAGAGATGTTGGCGAGATTGACCAATAAGAAGTCAGCTTTACCTGAAGTCCTGTGATATGGGAGTGGGAGAGCTGTCCAAAACATGCATTTTTTCCCTCAAAAGTGCGGTCAAAAATAATGTTTTTCTATTTCTTTCTTTATATAAAATCATAGTTATATTTCTAGATGTCCTTAGCCTTTCTCTTTTGTGTGTTACTGTTTACAAAGTGATTTTGTTTCGTTTATAGTCCAAAATGTTGCTTAAGTGCAAAAGTCATTTCGCCTAGGACTGGCACATATAGTCAAATACAAATAGATTTCCTCCATTTTTCCTCCAAAATCCTACGTTCCCGCTCATTTTCAACAACATTTCGTCAACATCTCGACAACATGTTGATGAAATGTTACCGATAATATTGATAGTGTATACAAAACCCAAATTGATGTTGGCCAACATGTATCCCAACATGGTGCCAAAATATTGATAGTGGACACACTGCTTTTAGAGGTATGGCGGTTTGTACAGGGGAAGCCCTGATAACTGTGGTGGGGTCTATTCATTCTTATATCAGACATATCTATTCAACAAGGTTAATTAAGAGCCAGGAGCCGTTTGAGATAGTTATAGGCCTATAGATTTATTCAATTTTAACAAAGCAGAATTTCCATTTTGTCTGATGGAAATCAAGGTAGGCGGTATCATGACATAGCAACCCTAGATACCACAACATGTCAAGACAGGGAGATAACTCTCCCTTAGTTGACTGACATAGTGCTAATATTGACAAATCCATCTTTATCTCACACTAATTTAATCTTCTCATGGAGTCCTCATCTAAAGCAAACACTACATGTGTTGTAGACATTTCAGCTTTTTGCCACCGGGAGATGTTATTTTTAACATTTCCGATATTTCTGCAGTATTTGCTATCGTGTGTACGCAACTAAGGTGCTTCCTTACAGAAACTTGTCTATTTGTTTCGGATAAATCAACATATAAGGAATCTTCTATAAATCTACCTACAATCTTTGAAAGTGTACGGTTAGGCATTTGATAATGTTTTCCTTTGATCGTTTATTGACATTCTCTGTATAGCTTTAAGATGTGTACTAGAACATGCACATAATGGAACAATTGATGAAGATGATGATGATGATGATGATGATGATGATGGTGATGATGATGATAGTAATGATACTAAATTAATGTTGATATAATGATGATGGTGGTAATAATAATGATGATGATGGCGATGATAATGATAAATTAATGAAGATATTTTGATGATGATGACGATGATAATAATAATAATAATAATAATAATAACAATAATAATAATAATAAATTAATGATGATATGACGACGACGACGATGATGATGATGATGACGACGACGACGACGACGATGATGGAGGTGATTATGAATTAAAATGATCACCATGCTGCTTATTGTGGCGCTCTTGAAAGTGATATGTTTGATATTGATACAGTTGCTTGTGATAATTATGATTATGATGATGATATCGACGATGATGACGATGATGATAATTATGACGACAATGACGATGTTGATAATAATAATGATGGCGACAATGCTAATGATGTTGCTTATAATAGCGTCGATTATGATACAGGTGCTTGTGATAATAATAATGATGATAATGGTGGTGATGATAATGATGTTGATGATGATGACGATGATGATGATGATAATGATGATGATGATGATAATGTTTAGGCTGTTGCTGCTGCTCTCGGAATGACGCTAAAATCCGTGTTGTGCACAGATCAGTATGTATGGGATTAAGCTATAAACTCGACGTGCCCGACACGGAGTAATTTTGGCATCAACAGTAATCTCCTTTGGCTCTTATTAACATCGCTCCTGAGTCAATAACAACCTCGACCATTATCATATCATGCTGTCAGTGGTATGAATGTATTTGGAACATGTTCGATACATGTTAGGCTAAGTCTGTACAGATCTGAAAGTAACGATTAACATCTGCAACAAAATAAAAATGTCTACGAAATATACTTATTTTCGCAAAACAGATGTAGTTATATAGGATTAAGAGATGAACGTCTGCGGCATAAATGAGTATTTGCACAGTTATTTGATTTAAAATGCCAGAACACGGCGCTCTTGCACAACGCACACCGGGGGAACGGTGCACCCCTGGTCAAAACTAAACACCAGAAACAACGTTAAGAATGAGTTTGTTTTCTTAAATCACAGAAACATTTTGTTAAAAATCACCTGATACGAGCATTACACGCAAATGAACATTCAAGCTGTAAAAATATACTGCTATTGATAATCCTAGCAAAGATCGACTTCATTCGATGTTTCTTTACTTAGTAATGAGAAAAAACACGTGCTTTCTAGCGGGAAATTTCAGCTTGTTGTTCAGGTTTCATAGAAATATTCATATTTATTAAGCAGTGGGTACATCATCATTATATCAGACAAAGGCAATCTGATATAATATACTATATAGGCAGTATAAGGATGATCGGCGCCGCTTTCAGTATAGCATAGACTAAAAGACAGGATTCTGGTAGCATACCAAGCTTGTATACATCTTGAAAACGTCATCTGTACATACAACTACATGCATTGTCAGGAATATATGCAGTGGGGTCGTTGCCAATTCTTCTTGTTTGTTTATATTTTCACTATATTTCTGCACCACGTATTTTATACTTTTGTCAATAAAATATGTCCATTTACAAATGTCAATTTACCAAATGTCAGTTATCGCGTTTCATATGACATGTGCACCGTTCCGTTAGTCAAATTCAGTCAGGATTTACAACAAATTAATATTTATTTTACGACAGCTAGAACCACACCGCCGATGTCAGTTAATTACAATTATTATTGTGAAGTTAACTGCAATAATAATTTCAATATTATATTATAAACTTTATTGTAATGTTACTTTCAAAAGTAATAGTAAGACTAATCACAATACTGAATGTAATTAATTACAATGTTATTTCTAATGGAGGTTATGCTTTTCTGATTGTGGTAATGGTAGTTGATTGTGATGTTATTCGTAAGCCGTAAAACCAACCCGCCCACTTGCTATCAAAATTGATCGATAAACTTTGCATTGCTTTATTATTACAATTATATTATTAATGAACTTCCTTCTACTGGAGAAATTCTAGAGAGAAGAAAAAAAATCAGTTTAATCGGGAACATCCCTTTAAAAAAGACATGTTCTTTATCTGTGCATGTGCTTTATCCGTGAAACTTATTATTTTGGAACGGGTTTTAAGCAAGTGCGGACCGCCAGCTGTCATTCCAATTAATAAATCCCTTGACACGAGAGACCGTTTCTGGTCCCAAATGCGCGAGTCAATCCGAGATATGTTTGCACCGAGACCGGTCGCAAATCGGGACGGTCCTTCTCACATCTAAGACCGAAACACACACGGACATTATTGACAGATTATCCGTTCGAAGGTGTTCTTTCTTAATCGGGTTTTAGACAGCGCGAGACAGGTCCCGCGCTCATAGGGGGGATAGTGCCATTAGAGGGAAGATTAAGGCTTTCTTCAAATATCGGTAACCGCCGCACAATTGACTTTTCATTGCAAGGAAACGACTCCAATATGATTAATGTTGAACACCCCCGGGCTGTTGACTAGCTGCGAGATCTTATGCTGGACCCACGCCGATCGCTAATAGAACGATTTGCGAACCGGAAATAGAACATTTGCTCGGTCAATGGGATTTAGATTCCTTTATTAGCCGACACTCGTTATCAATCTATTGAACAACAGATTAAGCAACAGTCTTGAGAAGATATATTTCCGCTTCGTGGTTCAGTTTACAGGTGTATATTTAATCATAAGTATAGTCAGTTTGGATTTGATACTGTTCGGATATATTTAAGAAATAAAGTGGTTGTTAGTCGTAATGTAACATGCCTAATTTAGACTTTACGATATTAATTAGCGGATGAAGTTAGTGATCACTGTTACGTTTTTAATGACTAAAATCCCCAAACAACAATAATAATAATAATGTGAATATTTATATTGCGCCAAATCCACGCTCAAAGCGCTACATTCACATGTCCATATCATCCTTCCGGGTACCCACTCTCTGCTGGGTGAACATAGGCATTTTCGAACTAAGCCACTTGCCTAAGGTGACAACACAAGTCTTTCAACACATTTCTCTGTGTGGGGCAGGAACGAATCCTAGATACTCTCAGGCTCTCGGTCACTGATCCACGTTTTGGCCGAGCTCGATCGTGCTTAACTCCAACCTGTACGGTCAACCGTGTAATGCACGGGAACACGCACCACCACCACCACCACCAACACCACCACCACCACCACCACCACAACAACAACAACAACAACAACAACAGTATCAGCAGCAGTTGCAGCATTATACGCAGTTATCAGAAGCAGCAACAATAACAACAGTACCACCACCAACATTTTAACCGTTGGAACTATGTTTTTTAGCGCATTCAGAATGGGTGAAGCAACACCGTCTGGATAGTTCTCAGGCGCGTCACTCTGCTGTCACCATACGTCACATAGATCCGTATGTGATGTCTCAGAGCCGGAGTAATGTAACTGGTTGACAGTACTCAGGATGTTTCTAAACGACAGGACAGAATAGCAACGCATTGAATGTATGAATGGCTTATACTTGTGCATGACGCACGTTAGCAATATCGGAAGAGTGTTTGGACACGGATTTATCCAGCCTAATTCCCGGGTCAACTATTTTGCCACTGTGAGGAGTTTGGGATGTAGCATGTAACGTGTAACAGGCCAAGAAACTGATAATCATGCATGTAGAAACACCATACACTTACATTTGGTCAATGTTACAGTCTCAACTGCACCTTGTTTATTATCTGTATTTTCTCCTGAGTAAACAAAATATGTGCAGTGTAAACTGTAAAAAGCATACAACCACGGCTATTTTAGCTGCAGTTCTCTAGCTAAAAAGTGTCCCGTTTATTATTTTGCTGTCTATATTGGAACCCCTTATCTACAGGGGAAGGTAGCAATATACATCAACAAAAGTACGCGGCGATCCGAAAGACGCTGTGTTAATAACTACGTGTGGCCTAAATACAAGGTACAGAACGAAATCCAGCTAGGAATGGATTCTATAACCATAATTCTTCATGTCTCCATGCTTATTTTGGAAGGAAAAGGTTGTTTTCACAAGGTATTTTATCAATATTCGTCAAAGCTCTAAATTCGATGCCATCTTGCTCGGTTGATGAGTGCTATCGTTGCCGATATTTGATAAAATACTGTTAAAAACAACTTTTGCTTAAGTCGCCGGTATAAATTCCCGTAAAAACTTGAATATTATCGTAATCTTTATTGCTTATTAAATGAATACAATAAGGGGACATAACTCGAACTTGTACCACTTTGTGTAAATGGGAACACCTAAAATTTATCTTGTTTCGTTTTAATTTAGTGACTCGATGGAAATGTCGCGCGACAAAAATACATACAGTATAAAATTATTGAAAATCCGTGCAGTGGAACATGCGAAAAATGTAGCTTAATTGTCCAATATGTTTGTGTACATTTAGATAAATCACTTATTTTCATGTAAAAATACGTTTGTCCATGAAATTATCAACAAACCGTGATTGTATGCCTTTAGGTTTAACCCTCTCCCTGCTAGATTATGCACAGCTCTTTTAGGCATCTCCGGTTGCCTGCAGCAGGGAGAGGGTTAAATTAATGTGCGTTTCTGTCTGTCCAAAAGAAATTAAGTCCAAAGGGACGCACTATCATTCCTAACGCACACAGCCAAAGTTGATAGGTTTAAAATAGATTGCAAAACAGATTTCCATCGGGGTCAAATTCATATATAGGAGTATCAATTTCGACTTAGTCTCCTCGGTCTGTGTGGATTAAATGTCATAGCAAGCAGGTAGTTTAAGAATTCTGCCTCGGTAGAGATATTGTGCAAAGTTCAGCTTGGTTAGATCAATATTACTCGTATTTTCAGGAAAAGAAAGACGGATTTTGTATTTCTGTTATCCCAAAGTTCGCATTGTGTGTCGCTGTGTTCTAGACTGTCACAGAGTGTATAATCTCTAACCCATTTTTTAGGACATTCACTAGACACAAACTTGCACGACGCTGGGGAATACTAGGTCTACTTATATTAGTAGTTATGCCTGTGCGTTAAAGGACACACTAATAATACTGTGATGCAGTAATCGTTAACATTTACAAGTTACCTAACCTCATAAATACCAAGCATAGAGAATGTCTATCATCAGTATGTGAAGAAAATGTCTTTTTTATTTTGGTTGAAGAACGATCAATTCCACATCTGTCTGAGTTAGGATTTAACTGTCTCAATCAACTAATTTATTTCCTCCCGAAATTTTCCCAACAGCTTCCAACAGTGCAGAACCAACATAGAACAGAACAGAACCGAACCAACATAGAACAGAACCAACGTTCAACAGAACCGAACTTTATAACGTTCAACAGAACCGAATTGACGTTCAACAGAACAGAACCAACGCTCAATAGAACAGAACAGGGTCTCCTTTCACAAAGCTCTCTTACCTACTATAAACAAATTAAAAAGAGACCATATCGCTCGCTTAGCAGTGCATTAGTTATCGGCAAATAGTGAATAAGAGAGCTACATGAAAGTATACCCAGAACATTATTAATTCTTGTTCTATTTTCTCAATATCTTTACTTCTCTCCCCGTCTGTATCTTTTCTTCCTCTAGTTTTCATTAAGTTGTTATAACTTGTAACCTATCCTTTTCTTCTTGTATAAAATATGTTTAAAGTTACTTAAACAGAACATCCATTCTCAGGCCGAGTACATCGGGACAGGAATCAAAGTTGAGTGAAACGAAACATGCATGGCGTAACGATGGACAGGGTTATCTACATCTTCCAACTACAGCTTGTCGATCTAGCGGAGTAAGCAGTTTAATCACGTGACACATGCAGTATTGGTTATATAGGAAATAATACTTAATAGATTTAATTAAAAAAACATGAATACAAAACATGTATAATCTTTAATGAATTCTTTCTTTTAGCACCACTGTCATATCTCACGACTTCTCCAACCACATCCTGGTATTTTCCAATGTCACGTCTTTACAGAAAGGTTTTTATCATGAAATATATTTTTTCAACAATGTTTTCCTATCAAGTCTTCTCGAAAATTGCTTTCTATCAGAGGTTCTCAAACAATTTTCTAGCAGCCAATTATTCTGTCAGACCTTCTTCAACTACGGGTTCTGCCCGATCGTACTAATACTGTATTTTAGCACCCAATGCATTGCACCCTATTTCCCTTTTCTTGTTTGTAAATATCTCACTATATTTCTGCACACACGATATTATAATACTTTGCAAATAAGCATAGGACTTCGATAAATGTTTTACTTTTATCTGATCCTATTGAATTTATGCTAGCCATTATCTATGCCAATCAACCGTGATAGTGTGCCTTTAAAACCAACAACAAAACTATACTCTGTTTTCCCCAAGCCTGTACTACACTTATTACTGGTATATACAGCGGCACAGAGCGCCGTTATGTGCATCCTCGCACCACTGGGGTACTTATTCCTCTTAGGACTATCCATACCGTACACCCTGGCACACATCTATAGAGAAACGTGCTCAAACAGTCTATAGGAGCTATACATAGAACAAAGTTAACATCTATTTCATTGGAGAGATTTTTACAGCGATTTCATCGGGGAAATGATTTAATTGGTGGGCTGTTTGCGCAGGTGTTTCCCTAGATGTGTGCCAGGGTGTACGACATGCACAGTATTTGCTCAGGGGTGTAAAGTTGCACATAATTATGTAAATTAATATACATACGTACGTCACAAGGCCTATAGAGTGAGTGGAATAAGTACCCCTGTAGTGCGAGGATGGGTTGCAATTAGTAATCAAGTAAATATACTAGTATGCTATCAGTATTAATCATAATAACTACAGTTACGGGATATATGAGGCCAGTATTTGCATGTGACGAGCGCGCAATGAAGACGATATTTTATTGCTCTTCCTTGACAATATAGACACTATTTGTCTTCTTATGTATAGTATATAAGTGAGAACGTAATAAGTACCTCTGGGGTGCAAGGATGGTGCTGGTAATAACGTATACTTGTGTTGCCTGTGTATCTTTATTATTTTATTATTATAATTCACCGATATTTCTAGATGTGATTGTGAATGCCTAATGTGTGAAAATAATCAAATTACTGTATTATTAGTATTTAATTGTTCAGAATAGCGGGCTTTAAGTGTATTCTGTACCATTGTCATTAACTCTATGAAACGTAAAACTTCCTAGCAAATCCCTGTCCGCAATTACCATGTTCGATTGTCTTATAACTATTTGTACCTCATATGCCAAGGTTCTTGGCCTGAGTGTAAATAAAGGTTCTGTTCTGTTCTGTAAGAGAAACTGATTATGGCATTTAATTTAAGAGACATTACATACATTTCCTTTTTATTAGATTACAAAAGCTAGATACACAACTATTTACTGAATAATACGTTATGGTACATTTTTGATATTCGTTTCTAACTTATAACCCCTGAGAGTCGAACATATCTACTAAGCGTTCATAAAATGACTATTGTCGTGTTGAGGGAATGTTTGTTTTGTTCATTCATGTTCTCACCGTATGTTATTATAATACTCAGCTAAATTAACTACGGACCAGTATAGCCTTTGTGGACGTATAAATTTAGCTTTATATAATTTTAACAATAATTAATTTCCAAACACCTACAGGCTCCTAGTAAATCTACACCGGCACTTAGAAACTTGAAATTTGCATCAGTTTTGATAATTATAAATATTTATATTTCCATATACTATGCGCCAAATCCACTCTCTAGGACATATTCATATCGCTAGATTATTAACCCATGTTCATAGCGTTATATTATTACGCCAGTCAATGGATCAGTGCACTCTCATTTCCCTTCTCAACTCTCTGGGGAGTCTACAAGCTGCCTTTGAAAGTACTAGAAGGTTTATCATTCACATCCTTCCGGGTACCCATTCTCTGCTGGGTGAACATAGGCATTGTCGAACAAAGCCATTTTCGTAAGATGTACACATCACAAGGTGTTTTTTTCCCAGCCTGTGTTTCAATGAATGACCAGTTTACGTACCACTATAACGCAAAGTTTGCAGATCATCCATAAGGAACATAAACAATTGGCCCCATTTCCATAGCAGAGTGACAAAGCACGGCATTCTTGTAGGTTCCTGGGATTGATGAATTCCCAGGGGTCGGTCTGTGACACGGAATTTATGCCCACCATTATAATTAGCGTCCAACTCCTAGAACACTACATACACCCCAAGAGACAAGACATTGCGATTAAACGGAATTACGAGGAAGATGTATCACGTTGATCCGCTACGCATTGCATCATCCTCGAAATGCAGGCCATTACGTCGAATTAACTTGCCATCTGACGGACGTTAAGTAGACAGAATGGTCTGTGCTTAGAAGATGGTATACAACATATGTAGAACATGTATCACGTTTGATTAACGACAAAGGCAAAGGCATAATTTGATGAATTAGTGCAATGGTCTTCAACATGCTATATATAGCTTCTTCATACTGTTTGTTGTTATTTCAGAAGATCGTTTGTGGTTAATGCATATTTCCATAAATATGTCTATTGTGTTTATGTGCTATTTTACGTTTAAATATCAAGCATGTATGGTCATATAGGTTACGACATGAGCTTACATACATTACTGGCTAAGGCCATTGTAATTGGTTATTAGTTCCATTATGACGGACAACTAATAGTTTCCACACATACCGAATCCCGAATAAAAAAATGTTTCTTAAATTTAATTGACATTTTACTAGGAATTATACTAAGAATTCTGTACAGAAAGTTATTTTAGAAACAAACTATTGATTGGTAGGACATTTATCGAAGAAAAGTATAACATTTCAACAAATTCCGCATTGAATAATTATGTTGTGATACTTGTCATCAATTTTATATTGCCGAAATCCATTTCATCGATCCACATTGGGAGGAATTCTATATAACAATTATATGTCCCAAGCACACACTGTAAAGGCAAGATAGTTAGAGCTACGTTCCTTTCATTCGTACAAAATATGACATTTCTTTTAGAACTATCGAGTGTTGGGGAATAAGTACATAAGTAAATAACAACTTTTATGAGGACAAATCAAAAGTAAGTAGTCTCATATAGAAATTGGTTTGTCCATTGTATAGGTCAACCATCTGTGATAGTATGCCTTTAACATTTTAAATCTTAAATAAGCATAATGGTCTGCGTTTCGAGGATGGCGTTGCTCGCATTTAAGAAATTGCTTAAGGGACATGCATTGCATGCATAGTAATTGATAGTGTTGCACTTTAAATTTCAGAAGCCAACAAGCAAAGGTTACTGAGTAAATTGCATTGCAGTGTTTGATTCGATAATGGTCTCATAGCCACATTTCATTTGCAGAGAAACTCGGGGAAATACTCTTTTAAAAGAAAACAAATCATCAGTCGATGTCCTGTTGAAGTTCTATTCCACGTTTAATAACATCTGATATGAAAAAGAAAAAAACGTCTTGCGCTATTTATTGGTTTTGTTGAAACACACTGGTCGCACTTCATGTGACAAGGTAACACAAACAACGATAATATTAGTAAATTAAGTCTGCACTTTAGTGACGTTTTACATGAGCACAGGTTCTAACGATGCGCATGTGGGCGAAAAAGCTATAGTATAAACAACCTCCAATATGCCTAGACGCACACTTGGGCCCTGTTCCACGGAACAGTCGTAGCGTTACGATAGTCGTAACTCCATCTTACGACTGGGAGAGCTACGATCTTTCTGCGGAACAGAACCCAGAAGTCCGTGCGCCATGCATTTACTATAGCAGGAAATGACGTAGAGGTCTACCTCGATTTACACCCGGACTGTAGTTACGATCCTTTCGTGAAGCGCGGGCCTAACTGTGCATCGTTAATTAATACTAAGTACTACTAGCCTAATGCAATTAGTTTTAAAGGAAAGTATATCGGTAGTGAGATAAGGACAAAGGAAAATATATTTTACACAAGTACGCACATAAACACGCACATTCACGCTCACACGCACACATACGCGCGCGCATGTGTATATCTATATCAAGTGCAACACTCGATAGTTATCATAAATTTTATATTTTATATGAATTCAGGTAATGAAACCTTAATTATTTTGTCTTTGATGCATTAACTGATTAATAAATAACCTTATCGCGTCGTTATATATTTTAGTCGTACCACTTTGAGTTATGTCCCCTTGCATTAACATAATGAAGCAAAATAAAATACGACCACATTCACTGATTCAGGTTGTCAAAATACACTATTGTAGGGGTACCGTGGTATTTGGTGAACGTAATTTGTATTTCACTAAGAACTAGTCCAAAACAACCATAAATACATGTGAGATAATGCCATTAAACAATAATATGTGACCTCATTCTGTTGTACTTTATGAATATCCCACAGTAAATATGATACAATCAATTTGCCGTCGCTCGTGACAACCTTCTCTGTAATGTAAATTTCAGTTGGTGAGGTTCACCCAGCTCGTTAGAGGTGATTTTCTTTACCCCCATGTCCATCGCTAATTTCCCTTGTGTAGCGAGACTACATACCATAGTCCGACGTAATTTTATCAATTGTAGGCATTTACCTATATGTTTCTAACACTGACGATTGAATTTAATAACTTATTCTGATAGACACGTGCATTTCAGATGCTATTGAAGTTAGTTATTCACACACGTGTTATTACTAGTACTAGTGAAACCTCGGAATGGTAATGGTAATAAATAATAAATATTATACTTGCGCTAAGCCTTACAAAATATACTTATTATTTATTATAGTGGGATGACATGGTCATGTGCATGGTAACCCTGTAGCACTGGAACGGCAGCGCGGGTTGTATGATCCTTAGGGAGTTGAGAAGGAACACTGAGTGCATTGACGGGGCCCGGGGGATAATAATACGGCGCTTTGGCGCGTTATAGGTAGCCGCTATTATTATTA
>JAULBP010009888.1:0-14087 GCA_032355345.1 Lepetodrilus pustulosus
CTAACAGCTCCATATAACCCCACCTATTAGCACCCTCACTCAAATAATACTTGGCCGCCCCTTTAATTTTGGGTTGTCCACTGCTTTCAAGTAGCAATTAAATACACAACCACTAGCCTCATTACATTATATACTTACCAGCACTAAGCACCGCAACCAATACCAGTAACACAGCACGAGTCTGCCACATCTTCTACACTATGTACGACTTCTGAAACAGAGTGGAAAGTCCTTCAGTTCAGAAGATGATGTAAAGCACACTTCATGTTTAATGTGGCTTTTTAAATTGATGTCGTCGCTCAAACAAGTGCCAATTGAAATATGGTACCAATTTAGCAATTATTAGTGTTAATGCACATGTTTTCCCAAATTCATTGATATATGTTCAGCGTTAATATACTCTTTTTTTTCTGTTGATTGGTGCATGCACATGTTAGTTGGAGTATGTTAACGACATAAGAAAAAAAATACTAAACAGACGTTGTTAACTGTTAACTGTGGAAATGCCGTATTAGCGCAAGTGAAAGTAACTAACTTCTGTGAAGATGGTTGAGATAATGCCGTCAACGGACGAAACATAATTATTTAAGTTATTTTAAAGATTTTAAAGACAGTTAAACGTAAACATAATGATAACATAAAAGACGTGTTTCCTAAGAGTGTATTGCTAACGTGTAAATGAACAACAGGCATGCACTGATTCAAACTGTATATCAACACATCTTTCTCACTACAAGCTTGTCACTCAGGGGTATATACCATACCATACCATTCCATACCATACCATACCATATACCATACCATATACCATACCATACCATTCCATTCCATACCATACCATACCATATACCATACCATATACCATACCATACCATTCCATACCATACCATACCATGCCATAAGATAACATACCATACCATACCATACCATATGATACACTACCATACCATACCATACGGTACCATACCGTACCGTACTATGCTACACTATACTATACAGCTCTATCACATAGTATTCCATATTCTAAAACAACTGGTATGTATAGTTTATTAACCATCGTCCACAATAATTGTCTCCGGGTTTCCTGCCGGAATCCTGTAGTATTTTTTTATGATCCTGGAGAAGGACATCTAGCTGTGTTCATTTGCCTTCTATATTCATTAAATTAAACCAGTTATTTATGCAGAAACTAGATAACGGACTTGGCATATTACAGACAAAGTCCAACGTATTAAACATCGAAAGAAAGTTAACTATTTTCAAAGATATAAATGTTACTTATTGAACAAGCAAGAGGATGCACCAGAAACCATTAAATAATTATATCATCGTTTGTTTTGGAATTAATATGATTATATTCAAAAGAATAAATATTGCTACTTTGGCCTTATCTGAATAAATCTCTTGATCCAAACAGCAAAGATGTGTTCACAAGTGCACGTGTGTCTGCATCCATGTTCAGTTATGTAGTCCTACGTAGCCATACAGATTATAAAAAAAAAAAATGGTATTATATTATCAAAGGGAATTACCGGTAAGCACGTTCAATATCATCATTAAATGCTTCCGCAGATTTGTACATGCCATACGTCAACGTTGCATGCTACCTATATTAGAGTATACGTAGTAGGTCCCGTAGCTCTCTATTGGGATAATACGTGCTTCCTGTAGGATATGCTTGATAGTCTAATTGCTCGCATGCTTGGCCTACATGTTCAGCTCCAGGGCAGGACCTCGGGTTGAGTTCGGCATGTGTGGTTCTAACCCTTCCTGGGTGTATTCCAGTGCTTGCTTATTTCCGCAATATGAAACCTGATTTGTATCTTAATAACTTCCCGACACCTCTTGGGATACAGATAAGACGCGGGTAAAATCCACGCGCAAATACAGTAATTGCTAAATAAGTGAATGTAGGCAAATTGGACCAACAATGTTTACTGGATGTTGTTAGTTTTTTTGGTGATTTTTTTTTTATTGTAACATTTCTGAACTCGAATTACGGCTTGTTAAGTATATACGTCTGGAAAGTTCGTAGGTAAATGTTTACTAAAGGAAAACACGTTCGGTTCATAGTTGTATCGGGTTTCACAGAGAGCGGTTTGTGATTACAAGGATAACAACGTGTCGTCTAAAGATGAGCTCACACTTAGAGCAATGCCGCCACAGACGTAACATAGTCTGTCTCACAGGCCCTGTTCTCTAATACTCCTACTCCAAATATCTCCTATGGACAAAAGCAAGTCTAGATTTTCTGGGGAGGTTAAAGAATTTCAGAAGCTCCTTTCTTATACAAATATCAGTAGAATTTATTAAAAATAATGTTCTTTCATCCTCTGAGATAGTCTAATATAACCCTACAGTAGCTTTCCTTACATTTCCGAAAAATCTCCACCCTCAAAAAAATTAAATTAACATCACAGCGCAATTCGTGTTGCATTTTCTTTTTCCGAGGTGTACCGGTATTTAACTTCCGTCTATATATTATTATTCACAAAGTGTAAAACATGTAAACAATCTACGTGCTTGTACTAATATATAGCATTATCACATCAAAATCAAATAGATTTATTCTCATAATTCACGGTATGCTGACGTATAGAACATACAATCCAACACAATTATGTGACAATAGATCGGTTACAGAATAATAATTATGAAACAATAGTTACTATATAGTAATCACTCAGAGTATCCATTACGAGGGAAACACGTGTGTGTCTTTAGCTTCACAAATGTATGGACGTCGTACAATGGCCCGGACGTCGTATACGACAGTTTGGACATCGTATCAAACAGAAAAAAATATCAGACAGAAAAAAATATTAGCACAAGCCATTATAATGGCCTCTGGCCATACAAAGTAATATGACGAGGATGGAAATATATTGTTACATATTTCTAAGCTGAAATCCTTCATAGATATATCTAGCTAAATGTTTAATACACTTTAGTTTACAAATGACTGCAGTATGTGTGAATTGCTGCCCTTGGTACCCTTGACGCAATATCCATCAAGAAATATAATAGTGTCTCATTTATAATATAGTGTACATTTTCCTCATTAACTCATTTTCTCCAATAGTGATGCTTCCAAAGGCTTACCCCTACAGACAAGTCAAACCATATTGTTTTGAATAGTTTATTATACCTATATATCGATATACATTTGCATTAAGTAGTTCTGTGTGTTGACCATTGCACGTACATGTATCTGTGGATTGAAAGAAAAGTACTTAGTTATTAATTATTCAAAATAATCTTAATACAAAATATTGCTTGATCAGATTAAAATCGTGTAAGAAAGCAAAGATAGGTCTTGATGCATATGGACCGCATGTACTTTAATGCTTACTGTATCGTTTCTCGAAATTCTTGTATCTACTACGACCATAAGTACCGTCGGAGCTACCTCTAGAATGGAGATGGGGCATACGACAGCGCTATGGTCTCATAATAAGATACGAGAACTCCAAGAAGCAATACTCTGTTTACCTTTTAAAGAAACGTTCGTACTGTCAGGGCCAGACCCATGTTGCAAGTCCAAGTAGATGTCTAGGAGGTACGACTCTCATAGCACTCATGGTATCCTTTCACAAAGCTCTCTTATCCACTTAGAGAACATAGCGCTCTCTTTACAGTGCATTAGCTATCGGTAAAGAAAGCGCTGTGGTCTCTTAGTGGATAAGAGAACTTCGTGAAATGATACCCTGGTAGTTTTATGGAACAAGGTCATGGGTATCGTTTCTCGAAGCTCCCACATCTAATAAGAGACCACCCAGCCGGCACATCGCGGTATACGATGTCGATACGATGTCGAATTGACGTTGAAAGAAAATCAGCGACGTCGTGGTGTGAAATCAACGTCAATATGACATCGTATGCGATCGGTCACATACGAGAGCTCTGTCAGCTCGTAGTGGATAGGAAAGCTTCATGAAAGGATACCCCGATGTCAACAGTAAGGTTTCAAACGAGAAACAAGCACGTAGTTTTAACCCTACCGTTTAAACAGCAGTGGTGAGGACGATGGGGAGGTAATTCGTGTGACTGCTGCTACCATGACTACCGATAGAAATAGGAATTGGGATCGGGATTGGGTAGTCTTCACTGGAGCTGCTTGAGTGGGAGCAGCAAGAGGAGCCTGAGGAGCCGGAAGAGCCTGAAGAACTCTCACATCCGCAAGACTCGGAGGAACCGGACGAGCTCTCGCATCCGGATGAGCCAGACGAACATCCGGAGGAGCTTCCGCATGAGGACGAGCCCGACGAGTGGTGGTGGTGGTGGATGATGACTTCTTCGCTACTACTGCTGCTGCTGCTGCTGCCGCTACTGTGGTGGTGGTGGTGATGGCGGTGGTGTCTGTGGTGGCGGTGATGGTGGTGGCCGTGACGGTGATGTCGGTGGTGGTGATGGTGGTGGTGATGTCGGTGATGTCGGTGGTGCCTATGATGGTGATGATGGTGCGCTATCACCACTGCTATGATTACTGAAAAGACGGTAATACTGGCATTATATAAATTTAAATTATCTATGCAATATTAAATATTCAATTAACCTTATTATAACATTATTTGTAATATTTTCCCTTATATATATTTGTTGTAGGAGCTTTGGCAGTCAAAATTAAGAAAAGATGAGTGCCTAATTCTTAATTTTAAATGTATCTGCCGTGCACTTTGTGTTATTTATTGGGATATTAATATTTTATATTTAGCCTTTATACTAACATGTATTAATCACTAACATTATTTACTAATAGAAACAAATAATAGTAAAACATAAAGTGCGTATAATTTGAACAACTATTATTTACAAAATACGAATGTATCTCAGAAAAATGTACTAGCGTAAGCCATTACAAAGGCCGCCGTCCTTACACCGGTAACCATTATGAATAGGATAAATATGTTACTGCACATTTCTAAGCTAGCATCCATAATTCACTGAATATTACGTGAAGATACGTTATACTTACCACATAGTAAAACCAAAGCCAAAGTCAATTTTGCCATGATCGAAATTAATGATCAAACGACCAATTGAAGACTAAGTATACGGGCCTACTGAAGCCAAGTCTTGATATTAGGCTTTTATAACACAGATCACCGCAGTGGGCGAGATCTGAGGTCTAATAATACAGTAGGTAATCGCATATTACGGAGTGAGCGGTATTACGAAACCACTACAACACAGCAGGCGAATGGGTGTAGCGGCCAACAGCGATGAAGAATGCATCAATAGTATATGCATAAAAACCCAAAAAGAATACTGAGATGAATATAAATAAATACTAGTACATAAATGAAATGGTGTTGTTCTTTTAAACTCATACTGTAACGGTGTATTGACATAGTTCATGGTCAAACGTATTTCTACCTCAAAGTATATAAAATTAATTTGTCTACACACGTATGTTGGGCAAAAAAATGCATTATCCACAACAAAATGTATTTTCCAAACGTCCCACTGATTTTTAATAGCGTTATATAATGTACGTGTTTTTAGTCGCGCGACAGTAAATACAAGCACGTTCATCTGTTCATCAAGTAACTAAATGAACGCGAAACAAAGAACATTTAGGTGTTTTCCCTTTACGTTTGGTCCTATCACTTTGGTTTATGTCCCCTTGTACTAATATTATGAAGCAAAACGATAGTACGACCATATTCAGGTTGTTTACTGGATGTTTATACTGGCGATTCAAGGAAAGCTCTATATCGGAGGGCTGTTGTGTAATTGTGTCTACAATACAGTGGGAATTATGTTTTATGGAAGTGCAAACATGATTTTATGTTTGCCAAGTAAACGTACTTCGCATTCGTAGATAAGAACTAGTCCAAAATAAGCATACATGTATCTGAGTGTATGCCTTTAAAGACATAATATCACATATGGTTGACCTAGATAATGGTCAAACGAACTTCTAGTTGAGACTACTTACGTTTGATTTGTCATATTTTATATGAATTAAGGTTACGGAACATTAATTATCTTGTCTTTTATGCATCAACTAATGCAGGAAACGAACCGTTTACGATATTCTTTGGTCGTACCACTTTGAGTTATGTCCCTTTGCATTGATATAATGAAGCAAAAGGAAATACGACCATATTCAGGTTGTTTACCAGCAGTTATAAGTGGCAAAGTTCTATATCGTGGGTTGGGTTGGAATTGTGTCTACCATATGTACAGCGGTAGAAAGGTTTTTGGAAGTAATGCAAACATTATTTTATGTCAAGTGAATGCAGTTTGCTGTTGTAGTCCGGTAGTACAAAATAACCATAAATATATGTGATATTATGCCTTTAAAGGCATACTATCACAGATAATTATTGCCGTTTTTGACTAGTTCTTAGCTACAACTACAAAGTACATTCTCTTGACATATATATAATCATGTTTGTACTTCCAAAACCTTTCTACTGATGTACAGTAGGCAAAATTTTATTTCAACAACCTGAACAAGCTTTGTTCTTCATCCTTCTTTATATTAACGCAAAGGGACATAACTCTCATATATCATGAATACAACAAAGACAAAATAATTATTAGTCAGGACAAATAATTATTATAAAATATGAAATTTATTATAAATATCAAGTGTTGGGAACTTAGTATACCAGTAAATAACAACTTTGGGGTGTACAAATCAAACGTAAAGAGTCTCAGACAGAAATTCGTCTGGCCATTATCTAGGCCAATCAACTGTGATTGTATGCCTTTAAAGGCTTGTTAATCTTGGCTAATTCACCCGTCTGACTGTGAATCGTACCTGTCCTGGACAGGCGGACAGTCCTTACTGTCGAGCCTTGCAAATATTATATTACATGGATAAAAATATGTCGTGAACTAGGAATACTTATGTTGGTATGCTCAACTTTAACAACATTAGCTAGATTGGCTTTTGAACCAATCCCTTTTTATTATTAATTTAAGCCATACCATGATATGTAACAATTCCATTTCTTAAAATATGAAGAATGTTATACAACACAAACTCAATCTGCATTATCAAATCACTACGGTTTCCCTGCTGTGAACAATTGGCCCGTGTGTAAACAACAGCATACTACTATAATACTGTAATACCTGAACGATCAACAGAACATTTTATTCATTTAATTTCCAGAACATCTACATCCAGCAGCGTGTCAAGTCGGGTCCGTTCCGTAGACAACATGTCCGCAGACACTGACTCAGAAGCTGAGACGTTGTTCGAGAGATTCTGGCAGTGGCGGCTCGAGTCTGGCCCTGAGTTCGCCTCCTACTGTGGTATCCATGACTACGACGATCGCTGGGACGACATCAGTCAGGAGGCTTATTTCCAGAGAGAGGCATGTGCATGGCTTAAACAATTTGCAAGCGTTATGTTTTTCAAAAGTTCAGTCCTTGAGTATGTTCTGATTGAGAGTGTTTAAGAACAAGATAGTATAAAAGTATTCATCTGTGATATTTATGCCTTTTATTTCTAATAAATAAATAAATCAGACAGATGAAATTTTTTTATTACCTTATTCTCAAATGCTTTCAATCAGAACATGCTCAATGACTGAATTTTTGAAAATTATTACACTTGCAAATTCGAACAGTTCACAGATTTCTTTTCAGGCTAAATCTGAAATTGGAGGAAGGGAAAATATAAAACTGAAAAAGCTCAACAATCACATGTGACTAACGTTTTGTAATAATATAGTGCCCAATTAATCTGGCATACGGTAGTGAAGTAGTTAAAAAATATAATGATAATCTAAGCTAATACAATATGTTGTCGGTGATGAAAAAATAATATTGTATATTTCAATTTTTTGTTTTGGGATTTTGCAAAGTTTGGAATCGGAGGATCTGTGAAACAAATTTATATTACCATAGTTCACCTATTAATTTGAACCCTCTAATATTTCGAACACCTAAATTAATTGGCAAAAATATAAAATTTCCAACCCTAAATATATGAACATGACAATTGTTTTGAAATCATAACTTTAAAACAAAAACAGCAGCATCATGGTCTAGGCACTTGAAGCAGGTCATTATTTTGTTTTCATGTTTTGTATTTACTTATTTTTTAAGTTGTGTGGGTTTTGTTTTTTTAGAGTTGGATATAAACTGTACTTTTATTTTGGTGTCTCTAATTATATGAACACAGACCATTTTAATTTTTCATATTTTTCTAACTAAAATTACAGTACTCAACTTCAGAATAACTACTCAAATGTGCTTTCGGGAAATATCTATGTTATTAGTAGAAAGTCGGTAGCAGGTATTTTAATAGTCTGGTAATTGCTTAACGCACGGACATCTTCTATCTACAGGAAGTAGTCATGTATGAATGAAATAATCCTGCTGCAATGTAAAACACAAATTAATTAATTAATTCTTTCTTTCATTAGTTCATTCATTTATTCGTTCTATCTACAGGTGGCAGTGCGGGAGTTTCTCCTAGATGCGGAGGCTATGGACCAATCATCTTGCAGCAAGAAATGTCAAGATGACCTAGCGCTCTTTATCAAGGACCTGAAGATGTATCTAAAAGGAACAAAGTTTAAAAGGTGAAGTGTGTGCAGATCTTGTGCTTCATAGCAAATTTGAACCAGTAGCACATTCCGCATGGTAGCAAATTAATAATGAAATAAATATCTCCTACTGGTCTTGGCTCGCAGAGTTAGCCCTTTAGCTATGTCTATATGGTGTTAAGACTCGCAATCCAGGCAAGTGGATCTCATTTTTATTTTCGTTACTTCTCTGCAATATTGTATAAGGCGGTACAATAAAGCAGGGGTTATGTCTTGGAAACCCAACTTAAGCGTTATATCGAGGGGAGACTGTATTCATGTACTAATGTTTGATTTTCAGTTATTTGCTGCCGATGAGTTTCTTGGAGGGAGTTCACAATGACGTGCATGTATGGGTCGGCTACCACAGTTTTACCACTGTGGAGGGATTCCATAAGTACATTGCTAGGCTGAAGGCTCTTCCAAACAGGGTATGACTTGATGTTTAGAACTCTTTATAGATATAGATAGCGTGTTGATATTACTAGTAATATGACCATAGTGTTTTTTTTCTTTGTTTATGTTTATCTGATATTGCCACAAACTGGTTATTGTGGGAGGCCATGACTTGATGTTTAGAACTCTTTCAAGATACATATCGTGAATTATTTAATATGGTTTTTTTTTATTTGAAATTGCTGCAAGCTTATTACATGTATTGTGAGAATCAAAAGATAAATGACGAAATATTTCACATTCCAGATACTACAGAACATTCCTCTAATGAAGCAAGGTATCGCAGAAAGGATAACATTTCACTTACACTCCATGGTTAGTTGGAAATACAGTGAACATGTTGCAATTCAAAATTTAACTGTTTTGACGAGATGACCATCTACAGTGACCAAATATATTACCAAATATAAAAAACGTGTGGTTTGGAATTGTATATCATTTGAAATCCTGATTGCCAAATGAAAAACAAAGTTCACAATGTTAGAAAACTAACGTCACTCGTATACTATTTTTTCTGCTCCTAAATATAAATTCATACAATTTTGGTTACTTTAATTACCCAAATAATTTGAACCTTTTAATAGTTCAAACACCTAAATTAATTGCCAAAATATAAATAATTCGACCCTAAGAATATTAACTTGAAAAATATTAACATTCTACCGTAACTTCTTTTTTTTCCGGTTCAAATCAATAGCAGAAATATAATATTGGTTGTCATATCTTCTGAAAATGTTTGTAATATTCATTTGAAAATTGTGTCATCCACAGTTTAAATGCTATTTGCTGTAGAAATTCTTGTCTCCCAAGTGTGCATGGTTTATCCTGATAGTGTAGGCAGTAGAGTGTTAGAGAATATACAAATGTTGTCGAATGTAAGGAATTCGCACTCTGTCAAATGTCAGCATCATCTATTCCAGTCGCAGGTCATAGGTCAGCTTGACGGGATGCTGACAGAAAACGTTGATGAGTCTGTGTTGATAAAGCCATTCCTGGAATCTGGAGGCCATCTTCCTCCAGATGTTCTGTACGTTCTGTTGTGTTATATGTTCTGTTGTCTCGCTACTAGAGTTATAATTCCATGTGAACATATTGGAGTTATGACTCTCTGGGATCGTTCTGTAGAAATCACGTCCGGGGGGAGCATCATCTATGTTCGGAGAAGTTACCTTTCTGACGCAATATTGACAGGATGCACAGTCTGTAGAATACAGATATCATCCTTGGTCTGTCAAGACCAGCCGGTGCTTGCAGGTTTACTGCAACATTCAGTGCTACAGATGTTGTGGGTTTGGTTTCCTCCTGCCCTAAACTGAGAAGTCGTGATGTTAGTGAAAGATTCTAGAAAGCTAATCTAAACCCCATTACAAAAAAAAGAAAGTTACCCAGTGATGTAACATGTGTGACGTCAATTCTCACAAGTGTCATCAAGTAAGAACTGTCTGATTTGCCATATATTTATTGTAATGTTCATTAATTATTTTCAGAGCAAGCTTGAAGAAAGAAGCGATAGATGAAATTATGTCTAATATTCGGCCACACCTGACAACGCTGAAAGATTTCAGTGAAAACGTTGGCTATCTTTAACAATTGATATATTATTGGAATATGGGCAGAACTTAATTGGGGGTGGATGAGTAGGGCACATGGGGTGTTTACGAGGGATGCGGACAATAACGCAGCATGTTGGCAGCTACTAGCCAGATATTGTATCTACTATTACCAGGGGCCGAGATGATGAAACTTTACTGAAACTTTATGTTTCATAATCTCAGGGCCAGTTGTGATATAACTTGTCTCAGTCACTTGCATGTGATTTCTCCGTTTCTTACCGGAATTCCGTTTTTTTTCTGGCCGGCGAGGTCAAATTAAACTGTCTACTTCCATGTGACACATCTTACTTTGTTCATGTATATATATATGATAAAACAATTTCAGGTTTTATTTTTAACACCCAATCACATGCCTGCAGTCAGTAGGGTGGTTCGTTTGGTTACCACTGTAACCAAGGACCATGCCGATCATGGGATCCAAACCTGAGTTGCTGGATTGCAAGTCCAACGCTCTACCAACTGAGCCAAAGGGGTAATCCATCTGGCTGAGACCAGAAGGAGCATCTTATATCTCACTCAGCTGTATTATAATAATCCTGCAACAGTGTTGCTCTGAACACTCGCTGACAGTATCGCGTCATATTGTTGCCTAGGAGTACATGCATCATCTGCGCTCGGACGAAGGCGTGGGCACGCTGAAGGAAGGTGCTGCGTACTACCAGCAGTGTCTCAACTACCACAACTCCTGCGACATGAACGCCGAGGAAATACATGTTCTGGGCCTGCAGGAGGTTGCTAGGATACGGAAGAAGATGCTGGAGATTGCTCAGAAGGAAGGGTTCGGCGACGACCTGAAGGCCTTTCAGCAGAAGCTGCACACCAGTGACGAATTCACCTTCAAGTCTGCTGTGAGTTGAGGTGTCACTGTTGGGGAACGATGTGGTGGTGTTGTGAAATGCATCAACCGCTGATTGATAGATACTATATGAGTATTGTATTAATGCCATTGCTTATCGGTGAAATATTAAGGCTGCCACGTACAGCTGCAGATTTATACATGTTGGCAAATAAATTAATAGTAGTAGTGTCATGAGAGGTATATGTTCTTTTTTGCTTATCGTACATGAAAATCTATAAATGGGACACAGAAACTCATATCCCCATCATAGATGATACTGATACAAACTCATATTGTAACTCTTTTCGCATATTTTTAGGATTGAATTGATGCATTAATAGATTATTACATCTATTACTATTAGTATTATTATTGTTGTTAATTTTATCATTACTAGTATTATTAGTACAAGTATTATTATTTGTACGGTATATGGTATACCGGTATATTATTGTTATTGTTATTATTTATAGGATGAAGTGATGGGTTTTGTGAAGGACATTTGTGAGAATCAGATAAGACCACGACTGACTCAGCTGTTTCACACGCTACCTGACATTCCCCTGATGTGAGTGTTTTCTAGTTGATTGAACGGAACAAACCAAAGCATCCTTTCACGAAGCTCTCTTAATCACTAAGAGACCATAGCGCTTTCTTTACAGTGCATTATATGGGGATTTGTGAATTGAATTGAGGTTCTTGGCCTGCATGTGAATACAGTCTGAGCATGACATTGTTCTATGATATAGTTCTATAATAGTTCTATAATAGTTTGTTCTATAATAGTTCTGTAATAGTTCTATAATAGTTCTATAATAGTTCTGTAATAGTTCTATAATAGTTCTGTAATATCTCGGACGGGACATTGTCTGTACCATGCTCTACCAAATTATTTTCCAAATTTTGATACAAAAGTGAGTGGTACGATGGTAGGCTTTAAATAAAATCATAAAATGTTAGTCATTAAACTTTAGCAGCCGATGGATTATCAACCTAATAGCGTCATTATGTTAACGAGCTTATATCCATATGCCTACATCTACGGAGTACACTTTAAAAACTATAGTGAAATAAATGTTAACATCTATGAGCATCTCGTTAAATTCGTTAAAGTTTTATGCTCGTTAACATTTTATGATTTACAGTATTTAAATACTTTGTTTTATACTCCCTTCAAACTACGACGACAATGTCAACACCGAATCCGAAGAGTCACGACGCTGGTTTTACTACCTGTTTTTAAATTTGTCGCTTTACCGGGCCATGAAAATGCAACATCAGCGATTTTCAAAACTAGTTGGCTGACTGCCAAATTGCAATAATCACTGTAGCAATTACAATTGGATTTTATTATGTTAATTGCGAGTCAAATGAAATACTCTGACATTTATTTTGATTAAAAGTGTTCTTTTCGAAGGCCCCAGATAGTGAAAATACATTGTCAAACCTACGTAGACTATTCTTCCGATTTTAGTGAACGGCAATACATTTATTAGGCATACTGAACCACTAATATCCCAGGCCCCCGTTTAATAAGACTTGTGACGTAATCGTGAAACGATTGTTGCCAGGTAATAGCTGTTACACCTTTAGGACCTTTAGTTAGGACACCTTTGTGAAACGGGGGCCAGGAGGACATTGACAATAGCGTTGACAAAGGAGTTGAGAAATATCAGGTTCTTGGCTTTTATACCGGTAATGCTTTTTGTTGTGAGTAAAATTGGACCAATGTTTTGATGAAACAACCTGGGCCCGAGATTACGAAACTTCCTGAGTACGATTTCATACTCAACTCAGAATTTTGTTCATAACACGTCATGTGACGTCATAGCCTGAAGTACGTTGTTGAGTCACATGACATTTTATGAACAAAACTCTAAGTTGAGCATGAAATCGTACTCAAGAGAGTTTCGTAATCTCGGGGTCATGACGTCATCCATCGTAAAGTGTAATAACCACGGATCTAGTATTTATAGAAACTATTGTCAGTGAGTTTCTCTATTATGAGTCTTTCAGTATACTTAACAAATACATTACGATTCACTGAAATCGGAAGAAACATACGTTTGACCATATATTCCCACTATCTGTGGCGCCTTCGAAAATTATATTTAATCATAAATTATAAAATCGTATTTGTATTGCTACAGTCATTATTTTAATTTGGCAGTCTGGCCGCAGGACTAAGAATATTTCGCATGTTGGTAACAATCGCAGCCGGAGAATGTTCATGACGTCACATCTCATGGTTTATGGATATTTATCAAATCCCTTCTCAGCACTATTGTCAGTGTGTATATGGAATATGAATATTTTAGGATACGTAATATATGCATTACAAAGCACTAACTTCGCCAAAAAAATATTAAGTCATTGATTTCCACATGTATCTGGGACCTTGGACAATGACTTTAGCTCAAAATAAATGTTAAAGTGTTTGCTTGCTGCAATTAACATTATAAAATCCAATTTATTGCTACAGTGATCATTTCAGTTTGACAAGTTTGATTCACATTATACATGTTTATTATAATGTGATCATTTACCCTCTATATAAACCTCCTATGACGTCATCCTATTGTTTGCCGAGGTTCTTCAGATCAAGTAATGCACTTTTCCAGGGGTATT
>JAULBP010009999.1:0-23723 GCA_032355345.1 Lepetodrilus pustulosus
ACTACACTAACCTCCCGTCAAATATTTCACGGAGGTTAGTGTAGTCATAATGGCCTGGGTTTTCAAGGATGACATATTCGAGGACTGGAAACTTACCAGTCCTCATGTCTTGCTAGGGTTTTGAGGAGTTTTGAACACTGTGTATATACAGTAAGATGTTCCTTTGGACTGAGGTTTAGTTGTTAATCAAAACTACTTTTCTAGGGTCATGTTTCAGAAACTTTTATTTGTGTAACGACACCGTTAGGCCTTCAGGGAAGAAAATTATATAATCCTGAAAGAGTAAAATGTTCCACCATGAAGGTTTATGATGTTGTTGGACATACCGGTATGACAATTTCCAGAACATGGCCCAAAACACTAATGTATCATCATCTACCATAGTAAACAATGTGTAGGACAATGCCAATGGTTACTATTATAATGTTTCCTTAGTTATGTCGCTTATACTGGAGGGCTCGGGCATTCTGTGAACTATTCCAATCCAAGACAGCCCTGTATGTACATGGTACAGACCGTATGTGTACATATAATGGACAAATAATGGACAAGATATCCCTGACAGAACAAACAAATTGGGTCAATCGTAGTGTAAGGGTGAAATAATCCTGCTGTGACGGAAAGCCCTTTCATTCTTTGATCGATGTTCCAAGATGGATATTGAGTATGAAAAAATAATATCAGAATTGTCATATACCTAGTGACAATCAGAGGAATTTGATACATGCACAAAAGAGGGTATCCTTTCATGAAGCTCTCTTATCCACTAAGAGACTGGTAGCACTCACTTTGCCAATAGCTAATACACTGCTAAGAGAGCGCTACAAATTTCTTCATAGATAAGAGAGTTTCGTGAAAGGATACCCTGGCTTTTAAAAATATGACAAAACAATTCTCATAGTAAAGCGTGTATTGTACAATAAACAGCATAGATCTTACATCATCCCCACTTACAAAACTATTGTACAGGTTGGCATTGAAAACAGTTTACACTCTAACCAAGTGGAATACAATGCTTATCTTTATAAACATGCAAACAAAAACAACAATGATAAAATGTTTGCTTAACCATTACTAATAACACACTATTGTAAATGACATTCTATTGTAAACAGATCATGTATGGCATGCGTGAAATATTCTCACAGCGATGAAAAGCATTAAATTAAATCAATCGATCAATGTAAATATAATGGGTGAAAAACTACTGTTACTAATCACAAGTGGCTTGATTTCCGGTTACCACTATTTGTAACATATTTTTTTTTCATGTCATGTTTTATCATGCCATTCACAGAGTCATATAGTGTCATGGCAAATAATTTCAAGTAGGTATATCCATGTCAAGACAACATGCATTGCATTCAATGTTGGCGTGTGTTCGGGTAGCGAGTGCACCCCTAACCCATAAGCAGGAAATGACATCTTGTAATAAGATCACTGGTTGAAGTTATATACACTTTATCTTATTATATATACACAGAGTTGTTTGGCACCATCACTGATCACCCAGTTGTATAGTCTTAATATCAATGACATTGAAGAAAAATAAACAAGAAAAGAAAAGGACATAGGTATGGTACATTTAATCAAAAAAGAAAATCCACAAATCTTTCACGAGGATGAATCCCAGATCACCACCATTTAATGATGCAGTGATGTGAATAATGTAAGGGTTCATAGATCCATTGGCATTCCATTCATATCAATATATCTTCATCTTATAACAGATGTCTGTGATTGTCGAGGTGAAAGGCTGGGTTGACAGGAAGTTTCATCATTGGTTGTATTCGATTCACTACTCGATCAACCCTATGGTGACATCTACATGATGAAATTACCAATAGAACACCTCAAGCTTCGCCTGAACGCTCGGGAGAGGTGTATACGCCCCACTTTGAGTGTGAGCTGTAAGCTGGCAGATGAAATCATATTACATAGATTTATCTTTTTTAAACATGTTGCAACGATAGAAACTATCTTTAAGACGTTCTCGCCGGAATAGTGGTACAGATAACAAATGTTATGAATTCCTAGTTGCCTTGAGCATTGGGAGAAATAGCCCTGGCATGTAGGCGAATGTTAATGGCGAACCTTGATGTTGACAACATATTTTAGGTGAGAAAGAAGTTCAGTGGAAGAAGAATCAATTTCAGTATTAATTCTATTTATTCACATCTTGATTCACTCTGTGTTTACTACTGCTGTTTGATTAAAGTACTGTGCATGCTCCATGACCTAACACTCGCACCTGTAGAGGCGTGAATCGAATACTGCTATGGTTACGGGATATGCTTAAATCGTGGTATACATGTACTTACAGTACAGGGACATCTCCAGGCCTTCCTATCTATCAGGCCCCCATTTCACGAAGGTGTCCTAACTATTTAGGAGCTCCTAAACAGTCATCACCTGACAACAAACGTTTTACGATGACGTCATAAGACTTATTCCTTCATAAATCGACACCAAACTGAAACTGGGTCATAAAGTTAGGAGCTCCTAAAGTTAGGACACTGTCGTGAAACGGGGGCCTGGTATTGAAGTGTCAAATACCCTGATGGTGCTTGGAATTCCAATAGCATGGACTTGGGTATTGCACTAGATCCTGAGGATCTGAATACTCTTACAGCAAAGAAATGGCAGAACATTGTCTATAGTAAATCAGTGGTAAGCTATTCTTTGTCAAATTACCTGGAATTATTGTAATGTCATACACCAAGTAATATTGATGAAACTTTCTGGAATATTGGGCAACATTTTTCTTAGATGATTCCCTTAAATAATTATACAATTTAATACTGAGCTCTTTAAACATATTTTTTTTGTCTCTTTAGGAAAAGGAACTATGGCATTAAACATATATAGTATCACTCTGAAGCAAGCTCTTTATTACATTAAACAACATTACAAGCCCTCTTATGACATTAAACAGAAATAACATCATTCTGAGAAAAACATCTCAATGACATTAAACAAGAATATCTTCTGAAATAAACCCTTTATAACACTGAGAAACATTTTGAAACAAGCCGTCTATGAGATAAAACAGCAATAATATTATGAAAAACCCTCAATGACATCAATTAACTCATAGCTATATCAACGCTGTATTCTCAGGTACTTGTTGACCCGGCCAAAATCTGCATTAAGGACATCTATCCACCCCCACACATACAAAAAATAATCCCAGTAATTTTTTAATTTTTTTAGCAAACACATTAGAGACATCAACACTATCATCTCATCTCATTTCCTTCATAATAATGCTGCCCACACAACTAATTCCAACCACACATTCTCCATACGGCATCATCCTCAAAGTATTTATTAAATACAAGGTGCACTAATTAACATGGAATATCTAGCTCTGTGTTCTAGGGACACGTGTTATACATTCGTCTTGGCGCCAGATGGGTTGGTACCGGTACCGCGAATGGTGCGAACATGAGGCAAAGGCAGCTGGTTTTTGGGGTCGTGTTACCAGGAAGAGAGAGCAGAAAGCCAGGAAGTGGACTCATTAAAGGGCACAGGTGATTCGCTTCAGAGGTGTGCAAGGTTCTGTCCACAGGAAATGGCAGACATAACGGTGTTCAGATTTTGGGGGTGCATTGGAAACAACCATCTGGTATTGGTGCTGGTGTATCAGTCAGTTGTATTGGTGCCTGCATGAGCGTGCGTGCGTGCGTGCGTGCGTGCGTGCGTGCGTGCGTGCGTGTGTGTGTGTGCATGTGCCTGTATTCAGCTTTTTGGGGATGCATTGGAATCGGCCATCTGGTACCAGAGTCAGCACGTCAGGTCATTAGGATCAGCCACCTGGTATCGGGTGCCAGCTTGTCAATTCTACATGGGTTGGAATAGTTCTGTTGTTACAAGGTTACACTGTGTTTTCTCTAACAAGCCACCTGGTTCTAGTACTTATTTGTAACTGTGACCTTTCTGTGTGTGTATTCCTGGCCATTTAATTTTTAATTTAAACTGTGTTTTCTCTAATAAGGCACCTGGTTCTAGTGTGTATTTGTAACTTTGATATTTTTGTCTGTTTTCCTTGCAATTTAATTTTTAATTTAAACTGGCTGCTAGGAATAAAAAATTGGAATATTAATTTTCTTTTTAATAATTTATGCGTCTCCTGAGACCTTGTGTGTGGATTTCTTGCAATCTAATTTAAAACTAAACTGGTTGCTAGGATTAAAATTTTGAATATGATTTCTTAAATGATAGTTTGATGAGCTATCCCATGGTTTTTGTTGCAGGTTAACTTCTGATTTAATTGGCATTCATTAAAACGATTACACCTTATTACAAATACACCATTCATGTTAATAGGAAACAGTATATTCATTGAGTACATTGCATTTATACATTGCAAAGTAACAACAGCATAAATCTATGGGAATTCCTATATTTTACAGCTTCAATGTTATCTTCATACAAATATATTTATACCAAAATAATACTAAAAACTAGATTATTACTTTTTCATGCTTCTTTTTTTATACAGGTTATTATTATTTTTTCTCCTATAAAATGTAATGTGAAAAAGGTCATATTTCCTGCCTTGCTACCCGAGGCACGTTCAAGCTGCACTACTTTTTGCTACATAGCATTTGTAGTGATATGTATGATATGTATGGACTACTTTTCATACGGGTCTGTACCGTATATTATTTGTAGGAAAAGTAGTAGTAAATGTAGTAAATGTAGTGATGCCTGAACACATCTCAGGTGTGTAGCTGCCTATACACAGGTACAAAGATAAATCCACAACAATTTCCTGGCCAATTTTATTTTTTAAACAAAACATTATCATAGCCGACTATGATCATATGCTCCTGACTACACTGAAATATTATTAGGTAAATCAAACCTTATTGCTTCCCAGTCTTATATTATTACTTATTCTCCCGTAAACTTTAATATGACTACACTGGGCTATTATTAGGTAAACAAATTAATATATATCCTAAATAGTCACTTCCACTAATTAACAAAACTTAACAACACTACTAGCTCAGAAAAAACCCAAGCCAATCAAACAATATTTACACTATTAACGTTGAAAGTTTTCTGATCGATTCATCTTGTGAGCCATGTCAAAAACCACTTGTCTGAAATCTGCTTATACCTGCAAATACTACCGGTGATACAACTGCTTATTGATTATGTAATACAAGAAGGTGGTGGACACTCTTCAATTATTTAGAGTGGCTCTTTCAGGTGCACTGGCACCCAGAGATTAATCATCAAATATTTACATCCAGAAGTCCAAGCTTCATTGCCACAGCAGGCACATAATTGACACATTACAACAACGTGGTTGTCTTGTTATTCCTGCATTCACTTTAACCCCATCATAAATATCTTGTTCATGATTTACTGTTACAGGTATTAGATTTTAAAATAGTATTTTAAAAAATAGAAATAAAATATTAATTTACCAAAAACGTCCTTCTTTTTAGTTCAATGGCTTGAACATAGCAGGTGTCAATAAAAGAATACCGGTATATAGAAAAATAAAGAAAAATAAACAAACTCTTTCGGTATAGGAAAATATTAAATATCAATTTTAAAATTATTGTTGGTTTATGGCTTTATCATAGCATAAAAGTTACTAAATACTTAAATTAAATTACATTCAGGAATTAAATAATAAAATACCACATAAATCACATCCATACAACATGTGACAGGCCCGGAAATGATATGAATTATTCGGCATGTTATCTACCGGTATGAATGAACATTTTCATTAATAAAAATAACACTGGCTATAGCTAACAGTCAATCTATGTTCCTTTTGTACACTGGGAGAACAGTCTTCTGTGAAAAACTGAATGAGTGTTTGTAAAGCAATTCCCGATTTTATGCTCACATTAATTCTTTAGTCCACAACTCTGGACAAGCCTGTCGTAATCACAGACAAAAACACGTTTATTGACAGTTCGCAAATCTAGTGGTGTACACCAACCAAACCTTTCAAACACTGTATTATGTAAACTGAAAAACACTAAATATGTATTGCCTGTGGTATGAAATTCAAATTTCTCTTCAAATATAGATCTAGTCAATGGAGAACTTGTCATGCTAAACAGCTAGTGTTCCTAAAGTGGTGGTTTAGGAGATGTCACAGCGACATCAGTTTCTTCTATTTGCACCTGATTAAAGGCATACAATCATGGTTTGTTGACATACTTCATGGTAAAACATATTTTCAACTGAAAGCATACCGGTACATTTGATTTGAAGTGTATTTGCAAACTACATTTCAACTACATTTCCACATGTCCCACTGGTTTTCTATATTTTCATATCTTAGGATTTTTTAGGGTCGTATTATAATATACACAAACATTTTCATCGAGTGAATGAAAGAACATGGAAATTTAGGTGTTCTCCCTCAACACTGAGTTGTACTACTTTGAGTTACATCCCCTTATTACATAAATATAATAAGGAAAAAGGACTACCACCATTATTCAGGATTTTAGAAGATGTTAATACCGGCGATTCAAGGAAAGTTCTATATTGGGGGGATGCAGTGGAATATTGTCTACCATCTAACAGTGGTAAAAAGGTTTTTGGAAATACAAACATAAATTGTATTTACGCTAAGTGATTAAACTTTGCAGTTGTGGCTAAGAACTAGTCCAAAACGAGCATTCATATCCGCAATTGTATGCCTTTAAAGTGGTGGGATGGGTGATAAGATCACAGCGACATCAGTCGTTTCCGCTATTTGCACCTGATTAAATATAGGGTCATTATGACCGATGATATAATAACAATAACAATAATAATAATAATAATAATAGTAATAAATAATAAGAATTTTTGTGCATTATTTATTCACATATTTAAGCAATAATTTAACAAAGTGTAATTTACCCATGAATTATACTACAGCTCACTGAACTTCCCATTTCTCACAATGTCACACAAACCTGAAATTCTCACCCCAAAAACATTCAGTGCCAAAAAAATATCTGCCTGGTCACAAAAAGGAAATATGTGAACCTGATCCATCATTAACGACATGATTAAAGCTGCACTTCTCTGCCAACAAATGGTTGAGTTATTGCTAGAGGATATCCGAGTGAATAATGCCATTAATGGTAATGACAAGCGAATCATGTCGCTGCACGCCCCGTGGTCTGCGTGATTTCATAATGTCATTACTGGCTGCTTATGAATACAGGATGTTCAGTTACGTGGAAGTTTAACATTCATCACCACTTGTGTTACATAACCACTCTGAGCTTTTAATTTTTTTTTCATCCTACGCAAAATAAAAACAAGATAATGTTCTTCTGGCGCCAATGTATCATGTCTGTTTGTTGGATAATTTTTGTTGCACATATATCATGAAATATTAGGGTATCCTTTCACGAAACTCTCACAACAGCTCATGCACTGCAAAGAGAGTGCTATGATCTCTTAGTGGAGAAGAGAGCTATAATGAAAGGATACCCTGGCTCATAAAAACACCTTAGTGCTCAAAATCAATAATTTGTCGATAGCTCATGAACTGCCATGAGAGCGCTATGGTCTCTTGGTGGATAAAAGAGCTTTATGAATCGGAAGTTTATGAAAGGATACCCTGGCTCAAAAAAATAATTTAGTGCTCAAAATGAATAATTTCTTGTGCTAAAATAATCCTAAACTTGTCTTGTTTGACGAACGTATTATTTTTCTAAAATAAAGATTTAGAGCAGATTTCATGATTCTTTCACTTATATCACCTTGTATCAGTTTATGGCAGGAGGAAAACGTGCAACATCCGTAGCACTGAATGCTGCAGTGAAACTGATCACTGACTGGTATGACAGACAAAGGAAATAAAAAAAAATGATAATAATTAAGAGAATAAAATAAGAAATCACAATGCTGACAATAATATATGTTTAATACCAGTAAAAACCTATTGCAAAATGCAACTTTAGATTAACGTAACAACTTAATAAGCTGCTTTTGTTTTCTAAGCTGATGATTTGTATTTCTGGTATAATATTACTAGCAAATAATTATCCGTGATGATTACATGAATCAAGCAACAACAAAGAGAAATTAAATTAGAATTTGTTAATTCAATAATGAGCTGAGAATAGTTATAATTAACAACATTCCCGCCAGCGCAGCTGTTGGCAAGATAATATCTTCATATTACACTGTTAGCCTTCCTGGTGTCTTCATTTACCAGGAATTAAATGAATTATCTTCCATACCTGGTTATTGTATTTATAATTAAGTTAATGTCTGGCGCTAGTGGTTAGTGTGAGAACTTCTTTGTGCTTTACACTTCCTTGATTGGGCCCATGGCTACCACATGGCCCAAAGTTGGGCCATGCAAGACCAGTGACATAAACATTTGAGTGAGATGCAATTTGAGAATATAGTAATCCATTCAATGTCATCATGCATTAAAATGTTTCCTCCTCATCCCCTCCCCACCTCCAATCATTCACCCTCGGGCACAACACAACTGGCTTCAATTAATGCTGGAATTATGACATGCAGGGTGTTGTGCAATGGCGGAGTTGTGCCACGACTCTGGAGTTAATCAAGGGTGTAAGTAATAGCATTATCCTCTCATCTGTCATCTGGATGTGAGTAACAGGTCACTGCCATCCTTTTCACTAAGTGCTGGTAATTTTACATAAGCAAGATGAGGCTTGGGGTTAAGGTGAGCAAATTAATAGTGGATGTAGTGTCTGTGTATGACAGTTACTTCCCTTGGTTCATGCACAGCCAATATATCCTTGGCTTGTGTGTCTTAACCTGGACCCTGTTTCACTGAACAGTCGTAACGCTATGATAGCCACCACTCACGTTCGCTGACATTGAGCAACGACTCTCGTAATGCTACGATCGTTTTGTGGAACAGGGCTCTGGGAGATTCGGCCAATGTACCTGTGTAGGTGTAGTTGACGAGCGCCGCCAGGGCGTCGGGATCCACATCCTTCATCTTGATCTCCGTCATGGTGGCCTCGCGCACGTCGCTGGTGAACATGGCCGCAAAGTAGTCCGAGGCGGCGCTGAGGACGAGCCTGTGCGCGGGGATACGCTTGGTGCCCGCCAGCAGTGTGACGTCGCACAGCGTGTTCTTGCTCACGTAGTTCTACATCTTCTTCATCATCCTTTCCGAGTGGTTGATGGATCGGAACTCGTCGTCCCCGAACTCGTCCATTCTGTTGCTCTGGAAGTTGGCATAGGTGTGGTGATGGTGGACCAGGTACCTGGAACGCAAGGGAGATAATTAAGACATGTGACAAGGGGAGATAACTATTACAACAGCATAAATGGTGGTATGGTGGACCAGGTACCTGGAATGCAAGGGAGATAATTAAGACATATGACAAGGGTAGATAACTATTACAACAGCATGAATGGTGGTGATGGTGGACCAAGTACCTGGAACACAAGGGAGGTAATTGAGTGATGTGACACAGCACAAGGGGAGATAACTATTGTCAATTAAGGAGATAACTATTGTCAATTAATATTTCTTGGAAGCTTAAGCATAAATGGTGGTAGCAGTGGACCACATGCTTGGAACACACAGGCTTGGCAACAGACAGTCATGATATCAGCAGATAGCAAACCCGGGTCTGGGGACTGCAGGCCACAAGCCATGTCTGGGGCAAATAAATCAACCCGCTGGACAAATAAATCAGCGGATAATTAAGTCATGTGACACAGCAAAAAGGGAGATAACTACCATGTCCATTCTAATTATTTGGTAATTTGTTGTATGACTGCGAGGAAGTGTCCTATGTAGTGGAGGTAGGTGGACCAGGTAAGGATTCATATGCTCAATAGAATGATAGATGAAATAAACCAAGGGGAGGTAACTAATTCGCTCGTGGTGATACCGCCTTCTGTGACCCACCTCACAAGCACATACACACACACACACACACACACACACAATCACATTCACATTCACATTCACACTCACACTCACACACTCACACACACAACCAACCTCGCACCTCCATTGAACAAATTCAGAATCTAGCAACTGAGATCATGTCACAACTGAGATCAGGAAGTTGAGATTATGTTGTCGAGATTATGTTGTCGAGATCAGGTTCCTGAAAAGGAAGAGACATCCTAGAAGAGGTCCTATGTTACACAACCTTGTCACCTTGCCCTATGTTACACAACCTTGTAACCTCATCCTGTGTTACACAACCTTGTCAGCTATCAGACTGCTGGCAGTTGTTAACCCTCTCACCGCTGGATTAATCCCAATGGCAGCTCTACTGAATTACCATCAGCAAGAAAAGGGTTAACACATGCGACTCACAATCCAATAGACATCACAAATACCAATGACCCAAGGTGAATTTAGGGCTCCAGACTAACATTTTGAGTTACTTGCCCCCAGGGCTAGTCAGGACAAGTTGCAAAGGCACCAAAGGTACTACATCCTTAAATAAAAATAGGTTGCCCGCAGTGCAATTTAACTTGCGTATGTTAGTCTAGAGCCCTGTTAGTAGTTGTATCATATGCAGGTTTGGTATAGAAACTAAGTGTATGGTTGATTGTTTTTGGTAGATTACCAATATATTTCGCCAAACTCATGATGATGTGGTGTTTTTTTTGGTGTGGGGGGGTGACAGCTTATAAAGACAATGCGCTGCAGAAATAATAATGCAATAGATGAAAGACAGATTGATGGACAGAGATAAGACAGACTGTGCCAAACAGACTGACAGAAGAGAGGCAGACAGACAGAAGAGTGGCGGACAGACAGACAGAAGAGTGGCGGACAGACAGAAGCCAGAAGGAAGGTAAACAGATAGAATACAGATGGATTGACAGATAGAAATATTGATCGACAGAAGACAAATGGTTTCAGTCAAACAGGTAGAAGACAAAACAAAAACCATAAGAAAAGTAAAGAGATGTAACACAGACTGAAAGACAGAATGAAGACAAACAGAAGACAGGCAGACAAAAGACAGATGGACAAAAGACAGATGGACATACAGAAGACAGACTATGCCAAGCAGACTGATAGAAGTTTGGCAGACAGAAGACAGATGGAAGACAGAATATAATAAACAGACAGAAGACAGAGTTGCAGGCGGTCAGACAAGATGTGACAGAGTTACCTGCTCTTAACGTCCAGAACAACATGGTACTTCAGCATTGCTTGTACCCCAGCCTGTGGACATGGTCAAGCCTCTACCCACAACCATAACCCAGCACTTCCGAGGTGGAGGTAGAGACGGAGGTAGAGGTACAGATGGGAGGTGGAAATGGACAGTGGAGCTCCAGAGATTTGAAAGGCCACAGACACTGAGAGGGTGCGAGGTTGTGTCAGGAATCCAGTGATGGAAACAAGCATGCACGCATCTGTCTAGAATCAGAGTGGGCCACTCAGGTAACCCCGGCACAGTTTTGTTGAAAAAGGGGAAGACTCCAGGTTTACAACTGACTCTGCATATTTAGATGACTTTGGTAGAATGATTTGGATAAACACCTTGTCAAATATTTGTCAGCTTCCAAGAGATGATTGATACATTGACTTATTAGGTAACCGATGACATGACTAATGGATTAAGCGATAATGACAGCAAAATGACATTAATATCTTCTAGAAAGCAGCACTCATAACTTTCTTGAACTATACTGAATGAGCAACAACTATACAAATTACACCTTTTGACACCCGACAGCCAAATATATATCGGAACATTTAAAATATGTTCTTAATAACTAGGTTCTTAATGAAATCGGATCGATATAAAAAAAATATCAGAACATTTACAACATTGTCAACCTTTATGTATTCCGACAACTCTTGGAAACAATTTTTTTTACATTGTATCTCAAAACAATTCCCATCGATGATTAATAAACACATTCCTGGAAAAGTTCCACTAGAACTGCTCCCCAGTGACTAATGGAATTCAAGATGGTGGCGGGGTAGAAGTGGCAGGAGCATAGCCAAGGGAGGTCACTCTATAACCAGGCAGGGGCGTGCCGACAGGGGTGGGTAGAGCTGCCAACTGGCATGAGTGTGCCATGTAACTGACACTTAGGGATGTTGTTCTTCGCTGGATGCATTCCTTATCTTCCACTTTGGCCCACAGTTCTGCCCATAGATTCCACCAACCCAAGTTGTCCGCCACCAACTCCGCTGGTCCGATATGATCAATTTCAATAAACATCCGAATGTCAGGGACGGGGAGAGTTGCTAATGCTGAGAAAACATCTTAAATCAACTGCATTTCTGCCTGCCATAACAAGCATGTGTTAGTTTCTGATATTGGGATCATACGCTGACCCCACTCTGCTTGTGGTGTGACCTCAATGTGCATTAGTAGTATATCGCAGATTTGCCATAAAATAATGTTTGGAAATGTTTTACCCAGTGCCACTTTGGCAAATGATTGCTCCCCCACCTCAGACTTGGTGAGATTTGATCGATTGATTGATTGATTGCTTTACGTCATAGCAGCACACTACTTGATAGAAGATGCATTGTTGCATGTTACCATTCCGTAAAATACTTTTGGATTATTCTGCCTGTCCATTAAAACACATGCCTGGACCCACCCCTAATTATGTTTAATTTATTTTTCTCTTCATTCTACTTCTCCGCTGAGTTTGAAAACAGATTTGTAATAAAAAGAATGAGTATTACATCGTGACATCCTTGTTTCAATTTGTCAGGTATAAATAATACCGGATAGTCAGTGATAAGACAATATATAACATCAAGAGTCAATAAACTTTAATATACATCCAGAATATAACTTCCTCTTCCTTCTTTCACCGTAAAGACGATACCACGACACCAATATCAAATGTCTAATACCTTTCAAGATAATACACCACTCCATATCAGATGTCTTGTGAAAATAAAAATATTTCGATTTTTCTTTGGATAAGAACAAGATATTTGTGATCGTATTATGAAACGTCCAGAAAGTAAATTGTATTGCATTTGGACCAGCTTGTTTCCTTGTGGGTATAATCACTATTGCTCTATTAATCATAGGGCACCTGTGATTGCCTTCAGTGTCGATAGGGTTAATTATTAGGGCAGCATATTTCACAGCATGGGGCTAGGGATAAAGTAGACACATAATGATAACCAACAACCTGTAGAACATACTTGTTACATTTCCATATCAACATCACCAGACATGACTATTTATGTATTACAGGTTCCTATCATATCAGCTATCAGAGACATTCTCTAATTAAGGCAAGTCGTACACCTCATATCTTTCCTTCCAAGCCAATGGTAGTAAATGTCACTCGTCAGGCCAAATTGTACCTGCAGTTAAAGAGGCACCAACGCTTCCAATATCAATAAACATCAGTTGTTAGGCGAGTAATATGTGCAGTTAAAGAGTCAACAACGCTTCCAAGACCAAACAAAATTCCTAAATATCAGTTTGATTGATTGAATTAAAGCTTTACATCGCAGTGGGAATATTTCACCCATAGGCAACGACACCTAAACATCAGTTGTACCTGCATTTAAAAAGGCACCAACACTTCCAAAGACAATACCACTAAAACAAAACAGTTGTTAGGTAAGTAATACCTGCATTTAAAGAGACACCAACACTTCCAAAGACAATACCACTAAAAAAACCCAGTTGTTATGCAAGTAATACCTGCATTTAAAGAGGCACCAACACTTCTAAAGACAATACCACTAAAAAAAAAGTTGTTAGGCAAACATTACCTGTAGTAAAAGAAGACCCCCACGGGGCGAAGGTGGACACTAATGTCCCTACACTAACCAGGCTCTGTATACTACAAACCCAGATTACGAGGCTATTTTTAGCAGTGGGTTGGCTTTGTTCTCTCCCTTGATGCACGGGACCCCCATGGGCAGTCTAATTAGTCAGGTGATTATCCCCCAAGGTTGGCGATAGACCAGGTAGAGGCGTGAGGCGTGGAGGTGCAACGTTTGATAGGAGGCAGTTAAGAGGGTTTCATGGTGGGTACTAAAACTGAGAAAAGCCACAACGCTGGAATAGTTTGGTGTACGTTTCCTATGAAAGATAATACTGTATACATTCCTACGTAAAACAATACGGAATCTGAATCCGAAAATATACATTACAGACCCATGTTCCACTGAGCGATAGTAGCGTAACGAAAGTCGTAACTCCAGATACGTTTACATGACGTTACGACTCTAATTACGACTCTAATTATGACTCTCGTAGCACCACGACTGTTCTGTGGAATGAGGATCTCGACTTCTAGAGCATAAACACAACAGAAGAACAAGCAGGAAAGTGGGATTTAGTCCCGGTGTTAAAGGGCAAATCTAAAACCCTGTATAGTCCAGAGTATTCTTTCATGAAGCTCTCTTATCTACTAATAGATCATAGCGATTTAGCTAGGAGGAGTTTATAGTTTTTAGAATTATTGGATTGATATTTTTCTATAACACTATGTACATCCTTTTGTAAAATAATACTGTGTACAATCCTATGGTAAAATAATACTGTATAATATTCCTATGTAAAAGAATACTGTATAACATTTCTATGTAAAATAATACTGTGTACAATCCCATGGTAAAATAATACTGTGTGAATTCCTATGTAAAATAATACTGTGTACATTCCATTGTAAAATAATACTGTGTGAATTCCTATGTAAAATAATACTGTGTACATTCCATTATAAAATAATACTGTGTAAATTCCTATGTAAAATAATACTGCATGCATTCCATTGTAAAATAATACAATGCAAAAAAAATATATGTATTGGTATTAAAAACACTGGGAATACTTCAATATAAACAAAGCAATACAACTGTATTATTTTATTTATTAATATGGAGTGCTTTTAGTTTTTAAGTCATATATTGAGTCTTTCAAATCTACAACCGTGTCAGAGTGGTAAAGTAATACATCATCTTCAACACCACGTCAGTGTTAACCAAATATTCAGAATCTCCCAAACACATCTCATTTAACAAAATATTTGGTTCTCGTCCAAAACTTCATGAAAAAATACAATATTTCCCCTGCCAGAAAACTTACCACTCTGGCCATTATTTCAAAAGTTTGCCAAGAGGATTTCAGTATATTTTCTCAGTAACTATTAGGACTGGCATGTAATAATTTTGTCAATTTGGGAAAGAAGCCATACTTAAAATACTATACTCATAATTATTTCTATTTTTATTTATTAATACAGTGCCCCCTCGATATAAGGCTGTTTGATACATAGCGGATTCGGATATAAGGCTGGGTCAGATGTGGACCACATTTTTATTTTTTGTTATTTACCTGCACTATTATATAAGGCTGGTACTATAAGGCTGAGGGTATATCATGGACCCCAAATACAGCCTTATATAGAGGGGACACTGTATCTACATTCTCAACTGCTCCACATCTGTCTTGTCAAAGCCATGTTGCCCCTAAGGTACAGGTGTATAATCATGGTTATCCTTGAGAAATTATTGAGGTATTTTGGGGTTATTCTCATGGTGTTAGTTCACACTGTTTGTGTGTCAGCTTCCCACACCTATGAGTAAGTTGTTTTTTTACAGTAATATGTAAAAAGAAAAGATACTTTTTTCCTATTATTCACTTGTTTACGTTCAGTCAATAATGAAAACATATCAAGTAAGTTGATATCCTTGATACTACTAAAGCATGCTACCAGATCTATAATTATCTTTCTTAAGGCTAAATTATCACAGACCAAATGAATGACAAAAACAAGTAGGAAGTAAGCTGAATGACAAAACCAGGCCCCAAGATTACGAAACTTTTTTGAGTACAATTTCATGCTCAACTACATACATCATTATATACAATTTAAGCTCGAGCATGAAATTTCACTCAAAGATTTCGTAATCTTGTGGGCGAGGTGTTGTGGTATTACTGAATGATATGGGGTTTAGTGAGATAATGAGTTGAGTGAGTGAGTGAGTGAGTGAGTGAGTGACTGACATGTTCCTTGCCAATCAGAGCAGGAATCTTTCACTCATACACACTGATGAACTGCTGTTCAGAACTATTTTCAATTTTATTTTACTCATATCGCCTCTGGCTACAATATGGACACAACAAAACTGTGAACAACTACAGCTAAGAGGGACTTGGACACACTTCAGTCATCGAAACACGCAATACCTTACTCCCTCGGCCAAAACCTTCTACTCATATCACATGCTAAAACTCAACTGACATGGAAAGTGTCCGACACTGAAATAATCATGTAAACATACAGCACCTAATGGGAGCGACAGGAAAAACAGTTATAGTGTTACATGTAGCAAGACACGAAACATACTTACACGAAACTATTAAACCAAGGCAACACACCTGTGTGTTTCCCGGGAGGTTGAAGCCAAGTGAAGTCATGCAGTAATTTACAACAAGCTAATCTGCTAGCAGGTGACCTTGTAGTGCATTAACCCCCTAAGCTACAAGTGTCACCAGATTCAATGTTGATGATGTTTTACCCACGAGCAGTACTACATAAATCATTAACAGCCTGGATTATTTAGTTGATATTGCTTGTAGGCTATAACATTAAAACTACATGGAATTTCAAGCAATTATTATTAAAAAAAATAATTTAATTGAGGTTTAACACCAAGATTCTGTCACACTTATATCAAAGCTTGTCAGTATATATAGGGCAGGAGAAAACCTGCAACATCCGTAGTAGCACTAAATGTTATAGTAAACCTGCTAGCACCAGCTGGTACAGACAGTCCAAGGATGATTATTTATTAACATTAAATATGCTGAATGAATAAAAATGACTGGTACATACAATCTTTCTATTTCAGCTAGCTATGATAAGAAGAAAATTACATATTCTGGTGTTCATAATCGAAATATAAGCATCATATTTTTGTCCTGCTTACTCAAAATAATAAATCTATGCATATTGGAAAGAAAAGAACAAATTATAAAATAAGGGGGTTAAAATGAAAAAGAAAATGAAACAAACAAAAAAAAATTGTTAAAAATTAAAAATTGTATACTTGAAACACAAAGAGTCAATGACATGACATTATGGTCTATTGTTTACTTGACTATAGTAGCATGTTGGGGTGCAAGATATCATATTTGACAGATATACAATGTGTATGAGATAAAATCATGCCTCAATGTTTACAAACACTGGCATATACAACGCAATAAAGGTGTCAGAGGGTTAACATTAAAAAAAACTTACATGCTTTATTGTGTCAGCATGATAACATTTAAAAACAGCTGCACTATAAAAAGAATGTCAGCATGTTCATTTAAATAACCTACTGCTGCACTGTAGTGATTGTGCCACATATTAACATGGATTGACATAATTGTATTGATGTACGTGGGCGTACGTGTGGAGATATATCTATGTCACTGGAACTACTTGACAGCACGTCATCATTGTCAATATCGAGTAACAGCAGAGTAGATTTTCAAAGGGAATTCATTCATTCATTCATTCATTAATATAAAAAAATCCATATAAAAAACATAATTTAAATTGCGGTTTAGAGCCGCTTTCAAATTTCTGTTCCTTACATATCACGGCTTGTCAGATTTTTGGCAGGAAGAAACATGCAATATCTGTAAACCTGCAAGCACTGGCTGGGACTGATAAATCAAGGATAACCGACCAACCCTCCGAGACAACTGGCACTATCCGTGGACCCAATACCCATGAGTGATCCATTCCTTGTATAATACACACCACAACCCTCCAAGACTACCAGCAATATCGGTGGACCCAATACCCATAAGTGATCCATTCCTTGTATCATACAGCGCCACAACCCTCAAAGACTACCAGCAATATCAGTGGACCCAATATCCCAGAGTGATCCATTCCTTGTATCATACAGCGCCACAACCCTCAAAGACTATCATCAATATCAGTGGACACAATACCCACGAGTAACCCATTCCTTGTATCATACAGCGCCACAACCCTCCAAGACTACCAGCAATATCAGTGGACCCAATGTCCCAGAGTGACCCATTCCTTGCATCTGTCAACACCACATGCCTCTGAGACAGCAGAGATATGCAGTTAAGTACAAGTAGATGGATAGGATCCTCTATCTGGGCGATTATTGCATATCACAGCCAGGAACCAGGCTAATGAACAACAACAGCTGCAGGAAAAGCCCTGGCTTAGGGCTGGACCACATTGGCCCTACACTGGGTTATAGGTGATCTTGTAGTGTAAAATACATTATACCGATAAATATAGAATGTTGTGCTTGTGATGTAAAAGAAATATATCCATCCATCTATCCATCTACCCATCCACTGTGCAGAGAGTACATACTATCAATATCGTGTCAGAAAATTAACTTTTGCAAACGTACCTCAGGTTCCTGTGACCTTTGGCTCGTAAATCCAACGTTTCACGATTGCGCAACCACCCACCAAAGAAATCTGCACTATGTTGATAAACACAGAACGCATTGCTTAATAAGCTTTGAAAGGAAGGGCGATTGTATTAGAACTTGATATAACAATGTCTGTCACGACACACGTTCTACTCTGCGATTTCCTGTTTTACATTGAACTACTTCGGCGGCACCACGCACATTTCCTGATGCGTGTCCCAGATACGTAATATTGACCTCGATGTGAATAACAGTACTACATGTTTATTCCTGTTTGGATGCATATTGTAATTTATTTGGAAACTACCAAGAAAAGAATAAATTGAAATAATTAATGACAAGGTCATGTTCAAGATTGATGTCTATGAAAACTCACAAAAAAAATGCTTCTTCAATTTGACCCATTTATTTCATAGTACATTTCATATTTACACCCACCTATTACCTGCAGCTCCCTGGGAAGTATACAAATACAGTATTGAAGCTTATTTCTACATTAGCAATATCTAAATGATTGATTGATTGATTGAACTAGTGTTTCTCATAGCAGCTGGAATAGATTAGCCATATGCGTCAATAGCCAAATGACTTCTCTCAAACTGGTTGTTGAACTAGTAAATCAATAGTATCACAACGCAAAACAAAGTCATGAATATTAGTAGGAAGTTAACACAATATTTTATTTTCAAATTAGACCACTGTCACCAGAATGAACTACAACATTTTTTTAAGCTCTTTATAAAACAAATGTACTATATATTCTGAAAAATTAATTAGTGTACATAGCGTTGAGTCTAGTACAATATAATTACACATTATTATTATTATTATTACTATTGTTATTATTATTATTATAATTTGAGTCTAGCGCGATATAATTACACATTGTTATTATTATTATTATTATTATTTTTATAATAATAATTTGAGCAACATAATTTACACATTATTATTATTATTATTATCATGACGTACCTATACAAGTCAGAGATACGCGAAACCTTTGTCATGGTTGTTGACGAAGAACTTCGCTTGGGACGGCTCGAGGTCTTAAAACCTGCAGCAAAGTCATGCCAAGACCACGACCTTCGCCAACAGGTCGTCTGATTGGACACACTCATGTAAGTCCCGTCTACAGCGTGATCACCTATGGTTCTGATCGCCTCAATTACTAACTTTCATCTTAGTGGACGAACTCAATTACAGTCCATTTTGATCTGTCATACTCTTGCACTTCCAGTAGATCATGATCCATCGCATCTAAAGAATCTTGTACAGTGTTCATATTGTTTTATCCTTCACGCTGTCACTGGAGAAAACGGACTTATTTATTCCAAATTCCAACAAATGAATGCCAAATCCATGTCACACAAACTTCAGAATTTTGTAAGACGATAATGCTTCAGTCGGTTTAAATGTCATTCTGTTTGATACGAATGTAAATGTCAAAATCCAATGTTGATGACAAATGTCATCAATATGCTGCAAGGTCACAATCATCAGCTGTTTAACAACAAATTCAAAACCATACTCGCTGTCGAATTAATCAGACCTCGAAAGGTTTGCGATTGACTCACATTGAAACCTGATCAGATTGTGAATACGAATCTCACTATTTCCTGCTTGACTTGAGGTCAATGTAATAAGATGCTTTCATGACGGTTGAAACTGTTCATATTCCTGTCAATGAAAAACTGAGAATCCAAATCATGATCCCAAAGCATTGATAACTTCCATGACCGTGGAAAGGGTACCTATTGCTTTCAATGAAAACGGAAGAATCCAAACATGATCCCAAAACATTGATAACTTCCGTGACCGTGGAAAATGTACGTACTGCTGTCAATGAAATCTGAGGAATCCAAACATGATCCCAAAGCATTGATAACTTTCATGACCGTGGAAAGTGTACGTATTTCTGTCACTGAAAACGGAAGAATCCTGAATGTAATCCTGAAGTATTCATAACAGTAGAGATCACTTCCTTGCTTACATCCATGTACTGTCAATGGACGATTATCCCAACAATCCTAATCCTCAACAGACTCACAATCCTAAAAAACTGGCTGTGTAGCATTCAGTGCAGGATAGCGACAAGCAAAAACCACGTAAATGGAGATCTTCCAGCTCATGGAATCGACCTGGACATCTGATTATTGGTCGGATCGAGCCATCAATATTGACGAGTCAGACACGACCGTCTCTCCGAAGCGGTCTGCAGTGCCACTCATTGCAATGACACCTGGCCGAGGAGGAGATTGCATTAAAATTAAACAAGCGTGGTCAGATCGATGTACGCAACAGCAGCGACTCTCATAACCCAATCGAGTTTTTGATTGGCTGCTTTCGTACAGGTAACCGTTCTCGACGTAGATGCAACGTGAGCGGCGAGCGGCGGGCGGTTCCTGTTACCGCCAAGTTGTTAAATATTCATCACCTCATTCAGAATCTCAAAGGTTTTCGTCCGTCGAAAGGACAATGTTGAGTGGACTTATCAACAACGACTAATCTTTGAAATTTTCTAGTCTATCAGAGTTATTGTTGTCTAGTGTATTTGGTAGACAGTCGTGGAAAAAAATATCAATATTCATCCATTCATTTTTTTGCTATTTATTCATCCACGAGACACAAAGAAACTACATAATTGATTTGTTATAATCGTGAAACATGCACGTTACACAATACAAAATGAACGGCATAAGATAGTCACGATTTATATCTTGACTCTGAATGGCCAGATCTTAACACCAGCCAGTCGCGACAACTATTACACCCTCACCATGGATAATGAAATAAAAGCTTTGAGTGGTTCATGTCACACGATAACTGTCTGTTTGTTGACACAAACTCAAATTTCTACAGCATGTTTAAATCTGTTCCCATTTGACATTAGCTCAGATGAACCCTTTTAAACCCAACCCGTGAAAACAGACATTAAACACTCAATACTAGGATTATAGTGTGATGCTCCCTGGTCTGGTGTCTGAATGGGTTGTGTTACCATTGCCATAGAGGGTTCTGTTACAAGTGGGTTGTTACCAGATTGGTGGATTGTTACCAGTGTGGTGGGTTGTGTGACAATTGTGGTAGGGGTTTCTGTTACCAGTGGGTTGTTACCAGATGGGTGGATTGTGTTACCAGTGTGGTGGGTTGTGTTACCAGTGGGCTGTTACCATTGTGGTGGATTGTGTTACCAGTGTGATGGGTTGTGTTACCAGTGGGCTTTTACCATTGTAGTGGATTGTGTTACCAGTGGGATGGGTTGTGTTACCAGTGGGCTGTTACCAGTGTGGTGGATTGTGTTACCAGTGTGGTAGGTTGTGTTACCAGTGGGCTGTTACCAGTGTGGTGGATTGTGTTACCAATGTGGTAGTGGGTTCTGTTACCAGTGTGGTAGGTTCTGTTACCAGTGTGGTGGGCTTTTACCAGTGCTGTTACCAAGTTTGTGGATAATGCTGTTACCAATAGGTTCTTACCAGAGTGGTGGCTTTTGTTAACAATGAGTTGTTACCAGTGTGGTTGGTTTTGTTACCAGTGAGCTGTTACCAGTGTGGTTGGTTTTGTTGCCCGTGTAGTGACTTCTTCATATGTCATGAAGTGCATCCAGGTGAATACATTAGATTTCATCCAGATCCTTTTTGCAATGAATAATATTAGTTGAAGAATGGACCCATTTGAATAGGAAGGGAAGACAAGACACGGATCTGGACCCTCTTCAGTAGGAAGCCGCCATATCTATGTAAAATCTTCTCAATACTCACAATGGAGGATTATATATCAGATCATTGATATCAAAACCAGTGTCAGAACTGACTGCCTATCAAAACACTTGAGAACAAGCACAAATTTGTCTAATCTGGCCGACAAACATTTTATACATTTTTATTTCTTATTTTTCCCATTGATAATAAAAAAAAATGAATACCTTTAAGTTAACCCTCTCCTTGTCGGCTGAATCAGAAGCACTGGACTATTGAGAAATACTGATTGTTATCCAGGATGGAAAATGTTAACAGCCGGAACCTGCTTCCTCCATGCTGTCTTCGCTCGTTAATGGCCACCTCAAGGACAAATCCTTGACATCAAAAACACTTAAGACAAATCCTTGACAATTAAAAGCACTCAAGACAAAATTTTGAGATTAAAAATACTTAGCACATCACCAGCACCACTCCAGCTCATTGAGTGAATAAATCTGTTCAAGACAATATGCTTAATTCATGTTATGAAGGAATTCAATATATGATTATCGTACCCATCGCTAATTCAGTTGACATTTTATCTGGCGGAATCCACGTTGAGTGGGAGGGTGAATGTGGAAGCGTGGAATACCGGCAGTCGAAACGAGACAAATATTGATTTTCATCTTAAAGTCAGATTAGCTGGAAATAAACCTAGGTACTATGACAAATTGCCACCATTTGCTTTATTACTGACGCGTTCTACAGTAATCAGGTAAGCGATACGACTGCCAGGCCGTATCAACGTGATTACCCAAACAATGACGACAATCCGTCAGACATACGGAAATAAATACAGGTGCGATGCATGAATCACAGATCATTACTCACTGAAAGCAGTCATCAGGATAATGCAACGTTCACGACCGAGTCGATAATAGCCACAAATTCCGACAAACAATACAAGAGTTTATCGATGGATCTGCAAGAGTCTGTGTACGGCGTGTTGATTGAATTCCGATAGTTATGATATAGTCGCGAGTCGACGTTTAAATGTAAATATCGTTTGTATCAAATCAGGCATTACGGGTAAACATGCAGTCATGAATCAACTAATACGTCATTGATAAAGCACTGAAGTCATGACTCAACCAATTTAGAAAGTCAGGAGGCGAACAATATAACAATTCATTAATATAAGAAATCCATGAACATTCACATCAATAAAAATACATTTGAAAGATTAAGTACATGTACTTGGAATTATATAGCAATTATTGGTTTACAGTTCAAAGGATTTGCAAACAAAAAATATTAATTAATTTACAAAGCTCCTACACTTCACAAAGCTCTCGTAACCACAAGGACACCATAGTGTTCCCCAGGGAGTTGAGAAGGAACACTGATTGCACACTGATCCATTGACAGGGGAGAATAAGGTGGCACTTCGAGCATTACTTATGGTGTAGATTTGGCACATCATAATTATGTAGTCCTCATTATTATATTATTACAGTGTCCCCTCGATATAAGGCTGTTCGATACAGAGCGGAGTCGGATATAAGTCTGGGTCAGATGTGGATCCCATTTTTAGTTTTTGTTATTTAAGGATTGACTGTCATTTTTATTACGTTCATCGAGGTATGAACGTAAAAACCGATGTGCAAACTGTA
>JAULBP010010000.1:0-14086 GCA_032355345.1 Lepetodrilus pustulosus
TCGGATATAAGGCTGGGTCAGATGTGGATCCCATTTTTATTTTTTGTTATTTACCTGCACTATTATATAAGGCTGGGGGTATGTCATGGACCCCAAATACAGAGTTATATCGAGGGGGCACTGTACCATATCCTAAACCGCACTCCAGATACAGAACTGGCCTGTTGCATCCATCCAAAGGAGATTTTATTTTATTATTTAGAAAAAAAAATACAATTCTCTTTTCTTCTACGAAAGCCAGTCTAGATTGCCAGTCTAGATTTTACTATGGTTAAAAAAAAAATCAACAACAAAATCATGACATATAGCTATATAGGTGAAAGATTTGTGCTGTGACATAAAACAGTAGCTCTCTCACTCACTAATTTAAAAAAAAGAAAATTCATCAACTCAAGAATTTAGATTTGGTGGTAACACAATTGTATATATGCTTGGCCTTTTTCGCCAAAGGTTCACTCACTTTACTTTCAGTTTACTCTGTAATTCAATGTACCAAGCATAGTATTGACCTCTGTTAATTCATTGTGATTGAGTTCCGTGTTTTTCTCGACCGTCTCGCTACCCTAATAGTTGATATTGGCCTGGTTTTGTGTACATCGATTTAAATAAAAAATAATTTTATTGGAACCTCTTGATAATCTTACAGAAGACTTTGGCAATTGGGGGTGGTGGAGTGGGTGGCTATTCGCAAAACATTTCCGATCATGCGACAATGTTAAGGATACCTATAGCATGTGCTATCATGTTCTTAGGCTCAGAAGATCTTAAGAATGCTTCGAAAATAGGCCCCCTGATCTGTGTTTCTCAAAAAGGCTTGCACTAGTAGTCAGGGCCTAAGTCAAGGCCCTAAGTAATTTTCCCACCATGGCTTACACCCTGACTTAGGCCAGAACCTACAGAACAACCCTTTCGTGAAATCCATGTCCGTAAAGGTTTCCTGAACCTCAATGTTTCAATGTTGTCATGAAACCATAGACGGTTTGTTCCGAAACCATTCGCCAAAGAAGCATTCGATTATCACGTGCACCAACAACATAGACAGAGGATTTCCAAATGAGCTCCAATTCGCCCATCGATCACTTCATCTAGAAATCAATTTCTGCAAAGATTGCGATGTTGTCAAAGAAATTGATGGACATATTAAACCAGATGGTGTAGATATGATTGTATCTAGATTGGATCTTACCGTTTCTTTATTTCAGTTTCCATGGAAACGAGTATAATTGTTTTTGTAAGTGGAAGTTGGTACTGGGATTAGTTTCAAGACGAGATTTTGTTATCATATTTGGATGATGAATGAGACTGTAGGCAACTGAATTGTGCTGATGTACATTTTGATATCTTGAAACCTCAGCTATTCATTCCCTCTGTTAACAAATTATGTCGTGAATTCTATTATTTTAGAGTAGGACATGGAGGTATGGCATGTTTACATGTCAGATAAGGTCTAATTTGATATCGTTGCGCTTCCCATGCAATTACTGTAAGTGTTTTCATGCAAAGCAAGTTTGAATTTTCTTTTTGACAATGATGATGTATTTTAGTCATGATTATTAAAAAAAAATAGTCATGACTAGTCCTTGTTGTTATGTTCTGGGGAAAATTATTGAAATATAGGAAATTGAAGGATGAATATATAGGCTTAATAACTTCAAATTAAAGACCTCAATGTACATTTCTTAATGACATAAATTTATTATAAAAATGGTAGTCAATGTGCAACTAATTAAATTAATAAAACTGGTGCAGGTTGCTGAATTTTGAAGGGGCAATTGATTGAACAGGGTGTTTCTGAGGGCATGCAGTTAATTAATTACTTGTGCTATGTTTGGCACTAAAAAGTTAAATATTGATTCATTTTGTCCTTAGTTGGTGCTTTACACTTCAATAAATATATACGCTGATGAAAATATTGGTGAATTTGTTAAGCCTGTCAGAAATCATTTTCATGTGTATTTTTCTTTTTTCATTATTTCCATGTTTATGTCCTTTTTTAGACAGGAGAACTATGTTGCAGTGGATGGCGGTAAGTTTATTTAAAACATAATCAATCTTTTGATAGTTTATTTTCTAATAGTATCTTTGCTTCTTTCTGTAATCATTGATAATGTAAGCCTAATATTTCTTACATTTTATGAAATTGTCTTTTATGTGAGCAATAAATGTTTTCTGTGACTTCTTTCTCCTTATGAATTCACATTCATGCCATACATCATTCATATAACATACATGTCCGACATATTCATTAATACAGATGCAAGGTTAAGCTATAAATCAATCACTCACTAACTGACGCTATTAGTTCAAAGCAGTGGTCTTGGTGTTGAGAACATATAGGAAATCTTCTTCAAACAGTGTTACAATTGTATCAGGAAATGACATATTTGATCAACTATATTAACACGCGGAAACTGGTGAGCGCATTGCATTGGCTTCTCAAAATACGAACTACGATATATTGAAAGCTAATAAATTACTATGGAAAAAAAAAATAAAAAATCAATCAAGAAGGTCCTGTGTATTCATATACCGGTATAAAGATTGGCTTTTTTTTCCGTCATTAGATGAAGTCTACCATAGATCAAGAATCGAAAAAATCCATTTTTGGATGGAATTATTCAAATCATTTCCTACTTAAGTCACAGACCCAGTTGAAATATCCAGTAAGAAAATGTCAAGGAGAATAAGAACGAGCATGTTTGCTGGGAGACATATTGTTAAGAAAAGACTTCAAAATTGATCATACTCGTGCCGACGTCATTTAAGATGTTCAAATTGCGATGACTCAAGGCCTTTAAATCTGGTTTCATCATCAATGGAACTTTTGTGCCCATAAATATAAATTGAAGTTTGGGAAATAATTCGTTTGTCGGATATTTATTGCTTGCACTTCACTGGTTTGTCCGTAGCCGTTTTCTTTGAAGATAAACTTTGTCAATTTTGTTTCTGATAGAAACAAGTCTCTTATGAATACTGAAGAAATAAAACTTCCCACGAAGTGTGAATTTTAGGTCTTTATAGAAAATTCATGGTTCAATTTCAATTTGTATTATCTTGTTTAGGAAATTTAGCTAAACTAATAAGATTATGAAGCAGAAATGTATTATTAATAACTTACCGGTAAATTATTTTGTGTTGGATGTTACACAAGATTACATCAGTACCAGCCGGTGCTTGCAGGTTTAATGCAACAATCAGTGGTACAGATGTTATGGGCTTCCTCCTGCCCTAAACTGACAGGTCGTGATATTAGTGAAAGATTCGGGAAAGTGACTCGAAACCCCAACAAACAAAAATTTACAAATAAAAAAAAATAATAATAATATTAATACACACATTTAGTTTGTTTACTAAAGGTACTTTGTTGTCTTGTAATACTGTTGTTAATAATTAAACTGTCATCATAGGCCTAGCCCTTGAACGTTTTCTGAGTACAATTTTATGTTTATTTTATAGTTTTGTTCTTCAATCACCATACAAACTTTAAAAGTTGAGCATGAACTTGTACTCAGAAACCTTTCTTTAACCCCATGGCCTGGTTTCCATAACAACTGCTATCCATCCCATTGGTGCATGTAAGGTCCGTTCATCTTGTATTGCTCATCCATCCATCTATTTATCCATTTGTGCACCCATTTATTTATTCATCCATCCATCCATCCATCCATCCAACCATTCATCCATCCATCCATCCATCCGTTCATTCATCCATCCATCTATCCATCCATCCATCCATCCATTTATCCCTCCCTCCATCCCTTCATTCATTCATCCATCCATTTATCCATTCATTCATCCATTCAGTCATTCATTTATTCATTCATTCATTCATCCATCCATCCATCCATCCGTATTTTTCTTATAATCTAACATTGTCTACCAAGGAATTGGTATAGAAAATGAAACACGTATTTCTACTAATTGTTAACAGCACTCCTCTATCACTGAAATATTGTGGATAACAGCATAATATCCCAACTCACAAGTGCTTCATATTTTAAAATATGTATTTAATTAATAATTATTTTGTTCACATTATGATATAAATATAATTAGGAATGGGATTGGTGAATTAGAATTGAGAATAAATTAAACACACACACACACACGTTGCCTTTCATCATCACCATCACCATCAAATATATTTTGGACATACAGTGTCGCCTTGATATTACGCGGAAGTTGTGGTTCATGATATATCCCCCACGTTGTAATACCCACCTTATATTCCGTATCCACAAATAACAAAACTAAAAATGTGATACATGCTTGACCCCGCGTTATATCCGAATCTGCAGTGCCTCGAACCGTGTTATATCGAGGGGACACTGTACTTCACATTTCATTTTTCATTCCTCATGCATGCAGTCCATGCACCTTCATCATACGAGGGTTTAGAACCAGAACACCTTGTCTCGAAAACTTGTCAAAATGAGATTATGACATCTCCATGCTGTATTATGCACAGACACAACTCTTAAGGGCATCTTCAGTTGCCTACAGCAGGGAGAGGTTAAGCATCACCCTTGTGTAAACCTGTGACAAATAAAATTAACGATGGATATTGAGCAAAGTCACTTTCCAAAGTTTCAATTGTGATTTACTCAAGAGTGGACTGAAGTGGAGATGAGGTGTTTTGGCTCTAACCCCTCGGTTTGTGATTACGTCCCTTTGTAAACAATATGTATCGCCATGTAGTAGATGCTTTATGTGTTGTAGTTATAGACCACAGATATGTATGTCTTTATCTACAGGGGTTTGTTGTCTGTTTTCTCGCAAAGTCATCTGGAAAGGTAGTCTTTTATTTCCCTCAGTTATTGGTTTAATATGTCATGCACCATCGGTGGAATCTGCGTTGTCGAACAATTGTTTGACACTGGTATTGATGGACCCATTGTTGGTGTTACTATCAGTAGATCGTGTAAGGTTTGATTGATTGCAAATATTTAACTTTGGGGGATTTAGTAAGGGGTACATGGCAGGTGGTAGCACAATGGTAGAGCGTTAGACTGGACACACGGTTCGGGTTCAAGTACCGTCCCGGAAGCCGGCATCAGTTACTTTTCTGGCGCGATCACGATGGGATGCGCTGTCGTGTACCATGATAATGCAGTTGTCATCCACATTCAGTGCTACCGATGTTGAAAGTTCCCTGCAGCCATAAACTGATAAGCCGTGATATAAGTGAAAGAATCTTGAAAGCGGCTCTAAACCCCAATTTAAAAATAATAAGAGATTATTAATTGGTTAGTGCTATATATGTCAATAATATAGGACTATCTCCTATCTTAATTCATGGGGGTGTTTGTACCCTATGCAAACAAATATGTAAAAAGTATATATACATTGCTATCGAACTTTGCATGAGCAGCAAATGTCAGCACTAACAGCTGATGCATTGATCGTGCAGCACGATTGGTCAATATCACAGATCCACCGATGACGCATGACAAATATACTAGTATAACAATCCTGTATGACAATGCTGTATTACAATCCTGTACTCGCCCATCCTGTAGTTGCCCATCCAACCTGTCATTCTTTCCACCATTTCCTGGCTTATTGCTCAGCTGTATAGAATATGTTTTACCTATCTGGTGTGGTCATGCCAAACGCAAACTCACATCAATTGCTTAATATATTTTATGATCTTTTGACATTTGGATGATGAAATTTATATGTATATGTGTCTTTGACTTCAAGATATTAAATTGATATTGAAATTGATTATGATTTTTTTCCCATGAATTTTGAATTTAACCAATATTGTAAATTATAAGATTTTTTTTGTGAAGTTTTGCATTCTGGCATTCGACTCAACCATGCCTCATAAAAAATAAACAATTACTATGGCAACAGGTCATAACGCAGAGGAAACACTGTACATATTCACACTGCCCTATTACTTACACATAATGTTCGATAGGCCAGACCAATTTTATTACATGTTTTACGAATCTCAGGTATTGGGCTAATTTGTGTACAGATTATTAACAATGATTTCAATATTTTTTTTTGATTTGGTGCTCAAAGTAATGCAAGAATTATTTGTTAATTTTGAATTTAAGATGTAGCAATTTTCCTTCATATCGTCATTCATACCGTAATCACATTACTCTACGATATGGGAAATGGAATCAAGAAACCAATTCACTCAATGGCTCAATTATTTAATTGCAAAGTTATTCTTTAAACTTTTCCATCAGTTCTTTAAAGCTTCGTTGATTTCTCTCTCTTTTTTTTTGTATAGCATGTAAAAAAGTGGTCTTCTATGTTATTTCACTCCTTGTTTCTAACACTGTTATATAATATGTACGGTATATTTGTAATTTGTTATAGAATGTTTTAGTGTAATATGAACTGTTCAGCATGACACAACGTGGTTTGTTTTGCATTAGATTTAGCGATGACAAATAAACATTGATACATGAACAATAATGGGAAACATACTGTTAAAATTAATTGGGACATTGTGTGATATCATATTTTATTGCCGCAGATATCGTAATGCCATGAGCGAACAACAAACAAAATTGTGCTGTAAAAATGGATCAATTGTTATTTATGCTATGCCAATACATGTATCAGCTTTTTTTATGACAGCTTAAAACAGCATGTAAAACAATATCCTGGGGGCAATAACCATGTTATTATATTTGGTTATTTCCATTTTAGATACTAACTTCTAAAACATACTCAAATAGCCTTCGCTTTTGCATATAAATCCTAGGTATATGTGCCAGGCATGTTATCAGGGTATTGTTTCTCGAAGCTCTCATATCTACTAAGATATCATTGATCTCTTATGCATGGCTATCTGGCACTTACAAAAGCGCTATGGTCTCATAGTGCATATGAGTGCTTTGAGAAATGTTACCAAGGTACTTCTTGAATTATTTCAGATAGCTATTTATTGTATTTTCTACTGAATACTATAGTTTGTTCCAATTTATCATTCAAAACATATATTTCTCATCAAAGTGTAACAATTTTGATACATGCAAGTGTTTAACATTTATTAAAAAGCTGTACTAGATTAAATTATGTTTGCGTTGTAGTTGCACAAGTTAGATATCTAGTTAAACTTAAAAAAGCTAAATTGCTGGATTGTGTGGTACATACTGGCTTTCCCACCAACATTTGAGTTTATCCGTGCTCCATTAAGCCCTTTTTTTATTAATATATTTTCAAGCATAGGAGGTAATATTGAAAAACATCATCTTGCATACTTGCAAAGTATTCTAAAAACATTATTGTTTTTTTTTTATTTATAAATATATATATATATACAGTTGACCCCCATTTATCCGAACTTTGGTTATCCAGTTCCCTCGCTATCCGCATGGTATTTACTGGGAACCATATATCAGTCTTCCTATGTAAATTGATTCAGACATATGGAAATTCAGAGCTATCCGCATCATTTTACTGGGAATGCAACCGGTTGGATAAACGGGAATTGACTGTAACTGGGTTGTTAGCTTTAATAAGCAAGGTATTTTCTTTATCTTTGGGAATTCTTTGGGATTTATGTTTACCAGTTTGGTTATTTGATATGCTGAGCTTTCTGCCATGTTGCTACTCAATGATTTCGTTCCGTGGTGTTTTATCCATGCATGGTATGGTTGGAAACACTTTGCATTTGAAAGATAACATTGACTCTCCTACAAATGATATTGTCAGTCTCAAATATATAATCAGGAAAATTATAGTACACCAGCTAATGAAGAAAGGTTTAAGGAACTACATTTTTCTACAATTTATGCAGATGCAGACACTGTTTTCTCTCCAAACCTTTTCCTTTCTCTCGTCTGCAAATAATCCACATAGATAGCACATAGTCTAATTACTAACTTATAATAAGATTTTGGAGTTGAACATATGAAAGATTTTTACTATCGTGAGATAGCTGAACTGTTATCTTGTTATTATGTTTACTGTTCGTTTAATAATAAGTATTTGTAATTGGCTTTAGCAATGAGTGTATCATAAAGCCATTGGCTCTATTCTAGATCCAAAAGATCATACACAGACCGAGGGAAAGAAATCATCCTCTCTGGGGAAATTTTTGAGAAATTTAGGAATTCGTCGGTCAGGAAGGAAAAACTCCTATAGACAGCACTCAGGTGAGACATGTACGTCAGCCAAGGTCGTTATCTATCTCCAATCTTTTTATCACTCAACTACAAAAATGTGAATGTGTGACCCTACATGTTGTAAAACTTACCAGACAAGACATTTCAAGTGACAGTCTTCTGGGTAAAATTCCAATTTAAGTCAAGGCCTATTGTCACAAAGAGATGATATGCCTACAAGATTTTTACCATAATATGTTGTGCTAATTAATAATAGTAGAAATAGAATTTCTTTGAGGTGCTGCATGAGAGTTTGTAGTAAATATTCTTCAGATTGCTGTAGTATTCACTACATAAAATAAATCATTTCTGATGCAATGCAAATTGCAATAAATACTGGGGTTATACTAGTACGTTCTGGTAATTGAATCCAGATCCAAGAGAATCATAAAATATTTTACATCCCGGGAGCTCAGTGATGAACACAGAAAAGTTTGCAGTCTGACAATGTTTAGGCAGCATTGGATATCGGATTTGTCCACAAACCCATGCATATGTGACCATTTTTGGCAGCTTTCTGCAAACCCATGCATGCATTCCCATTTTGCTCTCTGCAAAAATAAAATGACACTTTTTAGCCCTTTCAAAGCATATATTGTAAATGTAAGTTACCCGGTAATAGACATTGCAATAATATCTTGATATTTTAATATAATTTTTTTTAAATCAGTAATTCATTTCAATTTCTAATGTATACTAATATAATATATTTTCGACTTCAAATGGAATTTTTCGAGTACTAATCTAATTCAAAACCTGTCGGAATTTTTATACTTTTTGGATGCTGGAATAGCTAGATCTGTGGGTCATAACATCTGGTTTGTGTGGTGTAATATTTCGACCAGAACTAACTAACTCACAGGCAACACTGTATACACGTCATCAGGTGGCATATTTATGTGTTTGTTGGTATGTATGATATAGATATCCATTGCCTTGCAGGGGATCCCAATGCCTCTGACATCACTATGAGCGATGAAGATCGGATAGCGCTGATGGTGATGGTAAAAGAAGGAAAGATCTCCACAGAAACAGCTCTGGAAGTGGTAAGTTGTAATAATGATCTGCAGATATACTTGAGGCCAAGTATTGATAAAGTACTGATATATATTGAACAAAATAAGTAGGTATGTAGCGCGGAAGCTTTCTACCAAATTTCCCCTTGGCTTGAGGAATCTGGTGCCATTTTTCTTCCAGTGTGTCTGTGAGTTCTTGAAAAGTTCCTGGAGTCTGTGGATGTTTGAAAATTCTTTGTTGTTTAAATAATATGAAGCTAAATGTATATGTCAAAAAAAGCTAGTAGCCCTTAATTTATTTTGTGGAGTATATTATTGCTTACTGTGCGCTACTCTGTACTACAGTGGACCCCCGTTTATCCAGTCTTTGGATATCTGGTTCCCTTGCTATCTGCAGTTTTTACTGGGAACCATATATAAGTCTTCTTATGTAAAATGACTCAGACATCCGGAAATTCAGTTATTCGGGAATGCAGTTACTGGGAACGCAATCATACGGATAAACGGCGGTCGACTGTATACACATTATTCAAATATCAATAGGTTGGAGTTGATGAATAAGTTATATGTTCTGTCATTTAGAAGGACACAAATTTTGCTCTCATGTTTCAATAATTCATTCGAAGACGTTGCATACTATATGCACCTACGTGTATGGAAATTATACTTTTGTCTCGTGTGTTATCTGTTTTTATCTTCATTGAATAACGTAAATGCAACTTTTTTTCTGACATACATTATTCTAATAAACTTCATTGGCCAAAAAAATCATGGTTTACAGATGATTAATAAAGTAAATGTTGAGATATTCATTGATATTTTTTTGCGACATATTTATCGACTTTGGATTTTATATTTATCAATACACCGATAATTTTATCGATTGACACACCACTAGTAAGTTGCATGTTAGAATAACATCACATCACCCAATGATACTGCCCTGGTCTAACGATGTTAAATTAAACGTCGAACCACTTTCTTTGATTTATAATGGGGTTGTTTGACTGTCAAATACGATTATGGATTTAGAATTGGGTTCTGGTAATAAAAATAAACTGTATTGATCTGCATAAAAGAAGCAATACTATTTTATGTAAAGCCAGGAAATTATGTGCTTGAACTGGCAAATAACCTGCTTCCTTTCTATGATAGCCACAGGCACTGATAACATTGTCTGATGTAGATGAAAACAGATAATAAGTCATCATATCTGAGGTATTCTCGCTAACTCACTTTGAGAAATTCAAGCTATTTTGGGGGTCGAAGAGAAATCAATGTCAGTACCAATCTGATCGGCGATGTACTGTATTGTAGCGACTATGGGGCCATATTCAGTGATCAATTACAACGTCTATTTGAACACCACAATGATAAATGGCCTTAGCTGCATCCCTGAGGCCAATGTAGACCTACATCGTTACTGAACTGTGAACAGTATTCTTCTAAGACTGGTTCTGAGAGCTTCAAGAACATGGTTCGGCTTTTCAGGGCTTTATCGGTTCATTCGGCATCAATGTCTTTGACACGTACTTGATTTTCTATACTGGGAAAGATACACCGAGATCGTTATTTATGATCTGTACGAGAGTTCCAGTTCTAGGCGTGGCTACTGCTGGCTTGGTTGTGAAGCACCTGTTAACCCTCTCCCTGCTGCAGGCAACCAGAGATGCCCTAACGAGCAGTGTTTGTCCATAATCTAGCAGGGAGAGGGTTAAGGCGGCGCTTCATGTGAAACTTTTCTTGTGCTCGTTCACTGTCCGATAGTGAATTTCACGTGGACAATTACCTTGGGAGAAACTGCCGATAGTAGTTTAGCTATACAGTTTCAGAACCTTTCATATCACAATGCTGTATGGAATACCCATTGGCAGTTCTATCGGCAATCACTTGCACAAAAATGTTGACATTTACGCTCACACTTTCGCCTGATAATGTTTACTGTCAGAAATGTTGTCAGTTTGAATCAGTTAATCATCCACATTCACTGTCTACAAAATTGTCAGATTAAATATGAAATGGAAGTTACATGTATATATTCTTTCAGGAAAAAAAATATAGTAATTCAAGAAATGTATTGTATAATGTATCATCATAAGGTTTGATAAATAATTTATTAATACAAATTCTAAATATCGTATATAAGGAGTTTACACATCTTCGTGAACACCATCAACAAACACATCAGTTTCATGGCTTTGGAAGTTTTCTAAAATCTTTTGCTATCTGAATTTCTTGATTTTTTTTTCTCTCTTCTATTACTAGCTGGATGTGCTAGTCCAATAGAATGTCTGTGTTAGGCCAGACATGTCCATCGAACGTCGCAATATTGTACCGATAAAATGAATTCCAAATGTTTGCTCAGAGAATTACCATTAGTCATTTCTGGTCGGCACTTTGTAGAGCAGCTTTCAGCACAGAAGGCAGGAATTGGAAAAGGATTAATATTAGGTGTAGGTTATTGCTAAAGTTAATATCTCTCGGCAAACATGGTAAATCTTTAGGGACTGCGAAGTCTCGGTGACAAGTATGGTGATTTTTTTTAAAGAGGTCTGTCGGTAGATTGAATTTTTTTTCTCTTTCTTTCATATTTTGAAAAGAACGTAACCGAAATGTTCGGGAATGTTAATAGTGTCTACTTCTGACATCCTAAGGGTTGGTGATGTTTCAATGCATCTGTTTTGTGATTGGCTGAGTGCTCAGCACAAGCTAGCGTTTTTCCATGCCATCGATATTGATCTTCATCATATGAAGTTGGAGGATGTTAACCCATGATGTTTGATAGAAAATGAAAAGAAACTGTGTATTTGCATTTTTTTATATTAACCCTTTGCATACTTTTGAAAATGTGTATTTCCCCCATTTAAGTAACTGAGAAATACTGTAGTAGCATCCTGGAAGAATTTGCAAATAAATATTGTTTAAAATAAATCCTAACTCATATTGTCATTATTAATAAGATAATTAATGTGATTATTGATAACATGTCAAATCACAATAGTTTACTTACCTACTTGCTTATTAGGACAAGGAAGTTACCCAGTCATCCCTTCTACGCATGTCTTTATCCGCCTATTTTATTTGTTAACAGACAAATTTATTTTTCTGAATCGACACAAATGGGTGAAAGATTTTCACAGCGACATTAAACTCCATAATCAACTCAGTTTCTGAAAAACAAATTTAAATAACGCAAGAATCTAAACATTCTAGGGACTGTCTACATATTTTATTGTAATCCAATCATCATCATGTGTCATCAAAACATTTGTCAATTATTCATTACATATTTTATATCCTGGACTTACTACATGCATCTGTACGCAATAAAATAAATTAAGGGCCAACAAATGTTTTGGGTGGCTTTTTTACCAAATTTTGGACCTCTATTTTAGGATTCCGGTGCCATTATTCTTGCATCTGCAAATTCGTAAAGAGTACTTGTAGCTGTTTATTAATTCCTTGTATAAATAATATATAACAAAATGTATATAAACGTTACTAGTCCTTCATATATTAATTTTATTGAGTATATCATATGATATTTTATTGCAGGTCAAACGATTTGAAGACGAGAAGAGATACGAAGAACTGAAAGAAAACAGACAGGTGTGTTCGTCATTCCCTCCAACACTAAGATAATTTAAAATCCATTTCAAAGGACGAAATTTACATTTTCTATCATTGAGCATTAGAGTAGATATTGTTCCCCGTCCTCCATAGTGAACAGGAATGAAGGCTCTATTAGATATCAGGCTCATGTTTCTGTTTGGGCTAGAGTTGTCTATTGATCTGCTCTTAAGAGTATGTGACAGATATTGGCTTCAGATCCACCAGTCAAGATCAAGTTTCAACAGAGGTAGTCTGTTGCTAGTATAGAACCAGAAGTTAGTCATCAGGGAAACGCTTTCTCCACCAAAAGTCTGTCAATGACAAACAGATCAAATCTTTCTAATTCCAGTTCATTACACAATGTAAATTGTGACCATTTTCATTCCGTTCTCTCACAACAAAGAGAAGATCGCGGCACGTGTATTTTCTGCCATGGTTTTTCTTTCGTCGATGAAAAGGACAGGGTGTAATGTGATGATCGTCATGATCAGTGATTTCGAAAATAGTTCAGGCTATTTTCATATGAATGGTTTTCTTGGTGATTGGGCATTGAGCAAGTTGTTAGGAAAGTGTTGTCGAGAATTTGATTGTGCCAATTTTATTGTCAATGTGATAGAAGTTGGAAGGAAAGTCTTATCTTGATGTCGGCTCAGTTAGGATAGATTTCTACTTCCCATCACTTCAGCCCAGCGCTATTTGACACTTTAGAGTAGATAACAGGTCTGTGTTTGTTTTCCATGAACACTATTGGTTTAATTCTGTAATAACCGTAGCTGCCATGCTTTATCAATATTAATCAAGGGTTTCTTTTTCATAGCTGTTTTCTCAATTGAACTGGAATGATGAAATTTGAATGTGGTTTTTGGAGAAATGCTGTTTCTTTGGAATGGCTGACAAAACGTGATTGATTGATTGTCAACTGTCGTTAACTGAGAGCTAACGTTAACTAGGTCTTCCAGGTTTTTGTGTTGAATGTTGAATTATGTGCACTATCAGCTGAATAAAATGCACACATTTCGGACAAGAGGTATCTTTGCAGAAAATTAAATGACAACATTTCCGATATCTTAAAATGTGTAAAGGAATGTTTCTTGACATAAAATTGCAAAAAAAGACCCGGAGTAATCTGAAAATTGCTTTTTGAAACTGTGATCTGACTTAGGACACTCATTTCAATTCTCATGCAGTGTTCGAAATACAAACAAATAATGAGGGGGTCATTTTCCATAGGCCCAATGTTAATGGCGGTAAAATCTGCTATTTTCAGGGGGTCACACAGATACCTTTAGCATTGTAGATTTTCAAATGACCCCCAGGACCCCC
>JAULBP010010111.1:0-14080 GCA_032355345.1 Lepetodrilus pustulosus
AACAAGTGTCGTGACCATGGAGACAGGGGGAATAACTCGTCTTATTTAGTGATTCTCGCGTTTGGTTGGCTGAGCACACACAACTAGTCGTATGAAATAGGACATGTTCTATTTCGTTGGACTCACTTTCGACAAATCGGAATCGTAACGATACGTGGATTTTCATTCATAAATTCAGTCGCATGCTACAAGTTGTTGCTACAATCGTATCGTGAGAGTCCACCTTAAACTGACAAGTCGTGATGTTAGTGAAACATTCTAGAAAGCGACTATAAAAGACATTACAAAAAAAAAGAGAAAAGATTGTTGCAATTTCATGCACATATTCACTCATTATTGAAGATCATTCATATAAAATTTGCCATTGTCCTACTATATCATTTGGCATTATAAACGATAATGACTCAAAAAACATTTCTTATAATGACAATAAAATCAATGGCAATTTTTTACTACAAATGACAACTCTTATTGTGGGAAGAAAATTTGCCTCAGAATATGACAAAATGAATATGCAATGCCTGCAATTATCATTCATTGATGTCGGATATTGCGAATGAAATCAGATATTTCACTGCATTAAGTGTAAATAATTACTTTTGTCCTTATTATGCTTTTCAACATGCAACTGTCCTCGTTATATTAATTCAACAAACCTTGGGTTCTTTTTCTCAAAAATAATTATTGACATTAAACCCGACCTGTCTATGTGGTGATGTAAAATAAAAAATATTATGTAAATATTATAATAATAATGTGCACATTTATATTGCACCAACTCCACACTTGAAATTGTACTCATAACGGAACATAAGTGTTTGTTCAATGCACTTGAAGACATCTCCATAAATTGTAGTACAGTATCTCTGACAGTACTCTTTGTATGATATGGAATAATGATGTTACACCGAGGCTTTAGGGAAAATGTTATTTTATGCAGTTTTATGCGTTCCCGGTAAAATCGTGCAAATAACTGAATTTCCGCATGTCTGAGTCATTTTACAGAAGACTGATATATGGTTGGTTCCCAGTAAAAACCATACGGATAGCGAGGGAACCGGATATCCGGTCCGGATAAACAGGGGTCCACTTTAGTACAAATGTCATATGAAGAACATCCCACAGTAGTGCAGCGCACCAACAGTAGTTGACATGAAAAACATCACCCCACTGTAATTCCAAATTCCATCTAGTGCTCGATATTACTAAAAAGATATCACAGAATTATTGTGGTGCTACGAGAGTCGTAATTCCTATACTTGTACATGGACTTATGACTATTGTGGTGCTACGAGAGTCGTAATTCCTATACTTGTACATGGACTTATGACTATTGTGGCACTACGAGAGTCGTAATTCCTATACATGTACATGGACTTATGACCTATTATAGCGCTACAACCATTCTATGTAACAAAGGCATGATCGAAGTTACAGTTGATCGATTATCAATTATCATCATATGTGCAGTTGTACACATTGTGTACTCCCCAGGAAGGTAAGAAGGACAATTACAGCACACTGATCCATTGACTGGGGCAATACTGTAGTGCTACATGTATAAGCACACTTTTGAGCATGGATTTGGCACACTATCAATTGAGAAGGACAACATTAGAACACACTGATCCATTGACCGGGTAATACTGTAGTGATATTGGCAAGCTCTTGAGCATGGAATTGGCATAATATAATTGTGCACATTATTATTATTATTATCCAAAGGTATTATTACCAACAAGCGTATATTTTAACAAGACAGTTACGTTACCCAATTACCAATATTCTGCATGACTGCATCATTGATGTTTGACGAAAAGAATATCAAGAAAGTAAATATTGTCTGAAAATGTTGCACGAAGATAACAATGGTGTGTTATTGGAAACAGTATCTGTAAATGTTCTTCAAGAATTTCTCCATATTTCCAATTATCGATGTGACAGAATTTGCAATCAACAAGTGTATACAATTGTGTGTCAATCGATCGATCAACCGTATTCTACGATTAATTGCTCCAGCACTAATACTTGCATTAAAAGCATACAATCACAGATAGTTGACCGATATAATGGACAAGCAAATTTCTGCCTGAGACTACTTATGTTTGATTTGACAACCTAAAAGTTGTTATTTAACGAATGAATGTAGAGTCATTAGCATTCATTCTGCCATGAAAATAATGGTTCACGAAACCAAATTTATCATGAAGCGTGAATCTTCGTGGTAAATTTGGTATCGTGAACCATTATCTTCATGGCACAATGAATGGTAATGACTCAACATTCATTTCATATAATGACAGTCACTAAAAACAACAGAAAACAAATTTGGTCAACGAAAAATAAACGTTTTTGATAAGAACCCTATCAACACACGTAACTATGCAGTAGAACAAATATATGACAGAGGAAGAACAATGGTACTATGAACAACAATAGACAGTGTAAGTATCGTCAGTTTTTATTTCCGGTGACAGGTGAAAGAAGTCTTGCACACACACAGAGAAAAAAAACACACCTAAAAAATGTAATATCGCATACAAAAATTATCTTAACAACTTTGGTGCTGTTGACCAGGCAGAGAATGGGTACCCGGAAGGATATGAGCATGTGAATGATAACCTGTTAGTGCATATGGCAGCTTGGGTTGTATAATCCCCAGGGAGTTGAAAAGGAAAATAAGAGCACCCTGATCTATGGACCGGAATAATAGTGTAGTGCTATGAGCATATTTTTGAGTATGGATTTGATGCAATATGAATGCGCACACTATTATTACTATTAATCATGCGTCGCTGGATGCTCTGTTGGTGCACTATGCTAGTGTGAGATAGATACCCTTCAGCACAACATTTATTTAGAATGCGGGGAAAAATTATAGTTACGGTACTGAGTTTTTCATTAATACTTAATTTGTTTACCGTGAGTCAGTGTTAACGTGTCATCTTTTTTTAAGTACAAGCTGTGTTAGACATTTATGCTAAGAAAATACCAACTAATTATGCTTTCCAAAGAGGATGTTATAAAGAGGTAAAACTTGTCTCGTTATTAAGCTGAGATTTATTCATCAACCACCTGCAGCTGGATTAAAATATCGCGTTTCTTCTCTTTTTTTGCCCCCTATAATTGCCTCTAGTTAACATGGGCCGTCTATACACTGTTCACCGGACAGACTTTGTATGTTAATGTTGTCACCCTTTCATATGGTAATTTAATGGACTTATTTTACTTGAAATATCCAACTCAAATCTACTTGATTATTGGCTAGATAGCCATTCCAGTATAAGCATTAGAGCTGTTCACTAGTCAAGCCTGGCTGGATAAAGAGCCCAATTTATATGGCCGGGTTCTTTTGTTGTGATAAGTGGCGGTGAACCCTAGCCTAGTGGTGGGCTTATTGATTGCCGCTGGTTGTCATAGCAACTATTAATCAGGTTTCTCAGGTTTTTATGGTGTTCCCAGACTTCAAATATTTACTTATGACTAAGGTGCTGTATTTGCATGTAAATGCCAAGGGACCGTGCCTCTGTGCTGAGTAAATTACCCCTGGCATTTAAAGTATGTGATAACATGGACCTGAGATTGGCTGCCGCCCAGCAACCTTTGGCGAGGTGCCAGGAAAGTGTCACTTTACTGATATCAATTGCTGATTTATTGCTGGTTTCCATGGGCAACCATCTCCCCTGCAGGGCTTTAATCTGCGCTGGGCCACATAATTTGGGCAGTTTTTGTTTGGCCAGCCAGGCCTAAAGCTAAGGCCAGGCTGTGCAAGCTAAAACTTAAAGGTAAGCTGTGCTTAGCTAAATTCACTTGAATTAGAAGCTTGAATTTGGTAATGCAATTAAAGTCATCATTCTATAATTTACATGAGGTTAATTATACAGAGCTAAGAGGGTGATGAAGCTGAAATTTTGTTCTGATTGAAGGTACTTCTGCTGGATATGCTTGTGAGCGATACGATCTGTCAGCATAAGCTGATGGAATATCTTCTTTACATTTGTCTTTTGCAGATGGGTGAAATATTCCTGCTGCAACAGACAAACACTAATTCAATCAATCTTTACATTTGTCAGAATCATCTGTTAATGTCATGTATGGGTGAAATATTCCCACTGTGACGATTGATTGAACACTAATTTGATCAATCGAAACTTGTGGTTTTTATTTTCTAATAATCAAATACATCTACTTACTGCCTTCTATAATTTGAATGTTTTAATTTCTGATTGATATTTACCATAATTAATGCATTTCAATTGTGCTACAGATCAACTCAGAAATTAAATTAAATTATTATTATTTTTTTGAAATCCGATTTATTTTTTTATGTTTCGCTAATAATGTTACAGTGATCTTTATGCAGAATTAATCTATCACGACCCATCAGTCTCCCAGGTAGTGATAATCCTGTCAGCCAATCGAAATGCAGCAAAGCTTAAAGTTAGGCATTACTGGATTTGCCACATGGTAAATGTCCATCAGACAGTATATTAGCAAGGCAAACATAATGCAGGTGACAACTGACAGTGTCCTTTTATTCAGGTATAAATAATATTGTGGAACCATCTGCGTGAAAGATGTAGGAACAGGTATTAAGGTTCTTGATGGACGTTATCATCATCTGTTTGTAAGCTTGACACTTGGACAAGCTTGAAGCTCATTTTGAGGGGGTGTTGCCTCGCGATAAGTCAGTTGAAGATTTTACATTTTGATTTTGGTTGTGATAATTAATTTTGTTGGTTGCAAGTTGAAATATATTTACAATCAGTTACAGACATGTCCAATTATCAAGGATTCTGGATCAATGGATTGTCACAATTTTTATTTCTCCTTCAAATTACCCGAATATCAATATCGGAGTGGAGTAATGCAATAAAATAACCATGGTGGAAAGATGTGAGATAATTCAAATAAAGTACATTATAGTGTCATCTAATTGTAATACAATTAAATAACCAGAGGTGTATTCAGCTTGCACCAGTGATTTAATGGTTAGACTTTTTTCTTCAATTGGCATTTCCAGGAGTTTCCATTGGTGCATAGATCTAAGGTAGCTTCCTATTGGTGATGTGAAAGATATGTGAAATAGAAAAGAAATGAGAAAGGCAGTATTCTTCAGAGTGCTGAGGTAACAAACCCCACTGCCTCCAAAGGTTTGAGGCCATGGTCGTGGACATCCTTCAAGTGTCTGAAATCCTGGATGGAATCCTGCTGTTGAGCTTCATGAACCAACCAAATGATCCCATGTGTGAACAAATACTCTGTAAAGGCATACAATCGTATATGGTTGACAGATTTAATGATCGAACATTATTTTTTTTGGTCTGAATCTATTTACATTTAGTTTATCTAAACATGTTGTGTATTCAACCAGCTTCATGTACCTGACATCCAAATTGTTAAAAAAATAAAATCATTATTATTGTATTGGTCAATTATCCGTGACTAACAGCAGGTCACAATAATAAGCTAACTTCTCCAGTATCATAGCCGATAGATTAGGTTCAGTGTAATCAGAAATTGGAAGTTCATTCAAAGTGCAGTAACTAATTTTCTGTATCATAATTGCATTGAGTAGAGTACAGTTTCACGTATGGGTGAAAGATTCCCGCTGTGACGTAAAACAATAATTCACTCACTGATTTTGCCAGACAATGCCAATTGACACCTTCACTAGTTCCATAGTCTGTATCATCAAAGATGAAAATGTCCATTATTGTCGATGTGATTGAACCATTTTATTGCTGAAAGAAGAGAGATTTCTTGGAAGTGCAAAAGCCATACCGGTAATACGTTTTGTGAATATACTTTTTATTTATTACTCACAATTCAGTCCAAAATGATTGCTGAATCTGTGATTGTATGCCTTTAAATAAAGTTGCATGGGTGAAATAGTCCCACTGGGATGTAAAGCACTAATTCAATCAGTCAAAAAACCTTTACAGAAAAACATGGCCACATTTGACTGGAAGTTTCTAGCTAAGGTTTTGTATAGACCTTGATGACACCTATTCTGTTTGCTGATTGGGTTCAACAGCTTTTGGAGGATGAGTGTACGTATTACTCCATCAAGTGGGAAATAGCCAGAATACAGTGCAGCACTGGTGGATCGCATTCCGGTAATATCAGTGGACTTCTACACCTTTTCCAATGGCGATACTATATTTCCATCCAATGATCATTGTCACTGATGAACTGTTTTTCTCTCTTTTACATTTATTGCCATAAAGTGTCTTTATAAAACATGGTTTGATTTGTTTGAAAGTGGTACTGTCCTTTTTTGACCGAAATTAAATATATTGATCACTATTTTACGAACATTGCTTTTTACTTGTTACTTAGAAGTAATTGTATAGGCAAAAACCTTATAGTTAAATATTTACTTAATTTTTTAAATGTGAAATTTGGTTTCGAAAATAGTATTTACTTGTACGATTCTCATTTAGTTGTGGTGGTGATAATAGCATAGTTATCTTAGAAACTAGTTATCAATAATCTTAAAGTTAAATATATACTTAATTTTATAAAGGTGAAATTCGTTTTAGAAAATAGTGTTTATTTGTACGATTCTCATTTAGTTGTGGTGATACATGTTATAGCATAGTTATCTTAAAAACTAGTTATCAAGAATATTAAAGTTAAATACAGTGTATATACTTAATTTTATGAAGGTGACATTCTGTTTAACAAATAGTATTCGTACCATTCTCATTTAGTTGTGGTGGTGATAATAGCATAGTTATCTTAGAAACTTGTTACTTTTCATTAACTATTGGTGTCAGATAAGCTAGCATGTGTTAGGGAACGAGATAATAACTTGTCACTGATGAAGATAAGCTGTATGGTTTCCGATTGCAAGATACTGTAACACTATGCTTACTAAACACCATTATGGCTTAGATACTGGTACTCTGATTGGGTTACTACTTATCACACTTGAGATAGCATGGTCAGCTTTCACCCAGACATGGAGAAGAAATTTCAGCTGAAAATAACTATTGTGTTTATGAAGTATTCATCTTTGTCCTGACATTTCCATGATGGTTTGTGGTTATACATATAATTAATACAGTCGATGCCTGTTTATCCGGATTTCAGTTCGGAGCTTGCAGCAACTGAGAATAAAATGATTGTCAATCCTTATAATTTTTAACGAACAAATTTCTAACGGCAGTAGTAATTTATTTAGACAGTCGCGCATTTATACAATCAGTCACACAGGGAGGCCATCGGATCGTCAAATTGTTTTTGTGTAGAGCATTTTCTTTTATAAATATGATCGGGAAGGAACAGTTATTAAAACAACATTACAGCAGTAGTCGTGAGATCTGGGCATGTGATCAAAATAAAATGGTGCTGCGAAAAAGTAAGAATATTTGAAAACATAAATTCTCGGGCTGATTACATGGATGGATACCTTCGATCTACTAGCATGATGCGTCTTTTGGAACAAATAAACCTTTCAAAAACACATTTCTATATGGTAGGTGGGGGAGATTACGGCAAGTTTTAATGTTACGAGTCATACATGGATGATGAAAATATACCAAGTTTCATTAAGGGTTGGTCTCTTAACCTTCAGCTGACCATACCTATATAAAAAGTATCTTATGGTCAGCATGGAGGGATAGAGGAATCTCGAACTACTGGTTAGACGTGATTATTGTTCTAACCCTGGCGACGACTAGAAGTAGGTATCACTTTGGATTCAGTTAATTATTAGAGGGTGTACACGTACACACAATTATATAGCAATCAACTAGATCTAGTCATGAAAACCTGTACTACCTGTAGCTAAAGGAAATTAGGCGTAAAACAAAATGATACACAGTTTCAACCTATTCCACTGTTATATCACGTGGTATTTTAGTCAACGACATGCGTGACGTAAATAACAAAGCCATTTTTGTTAAACTCGCTTTTGCTTATTAGTCATCAAAACTAGTCACTCGTTTAATAAAAATGGTATCACACGAAAGCTCATTTAATATTCTCTATTTAATCAATAGTTGTTATATCATTCCCAGTAATCAAGCATATACATGTACTTCAGTTTTAATCAAACTTGTTTTGGCATGTTTTTCATGCTGTATTGCATTTCAAACCGTCTATTGTATTATCAAATATTATTCGTCACATGTGGGTGAACGATTCACGCTGTGATGTAAACCTATAACTCAACTCTTGTATATACCGGTATATCATTTATTGTTTTCCGCCTTATTTTGATATTTCAGTCATTTGTCTGTTGCAATATTCACAATGTTTTTCAAGAGTATTTCATTGAAAATATAACAGTTTCCATTTCCCCCAGGTATGTGTCAATCAATATTGTAGTTATGTTATAACAATCATCCAACCATTTGTATATAATAGCCAAACATTTAAACCTGTAGCAAAATATTTATCCAATAACAGGCAACATTGATTATTTGCAGTGTATAAACATTCTGAAGTAAGATTAAATCAGCCAATTATGCAAAATTGATTTGTGTATATGGAAATGATAATACTGTATTTGATATTTTAGTTTCCTGATAAAACATAGTGCCACAATTCAGCTTGACTTTCTAGAGAATGTTATGAACTTGTATACATTTTGTTTAAGTATTTTCAAGCATGATTGATGGTCAATTATTTTCAGTCTTGAAATAAAAGTATTAGTTTAAGTACATGATTTTCCACTTTCTATGACCCAAGATTACAACTTTTTGTTATCGTTACATTTTTTTGGTTGATAACTCTAAATCATGCTGAATCAATCACATGTATGTTTTTTTTCGTAATGGGGTTTAGAGTTGCTTTCTAGAACATTTCACTAATATCACGAGTTGTCAGTTTAGGGCAGGAGGAAACCTGCAACATCCGTAGCTGAATGTTGCAGTAAACCTGCAAGCACTGGCTGGTACTGACAGACCAAGGATGATATCTTTATTGCCACTCTACATCATATCAATATCGCGTTAGAAATCACATGTAGTGAAAAGGTTAACAGTATGTTTTGTATATTTCTTTGTCTTTAGGAAGAATCTTCCATTTAATGACTTACTATAAACATGGAAAACACATCTTGTTTTATTGATGTTTTTCAACAGTGACTTGATGTATCACTTGATGTATAATGGTATATACCATACATACAACAATGCAATGCAGTTGTAATTCTTGTATGTATATTTGATGCAAGTACTGCACTGAATGATTCTTTAATTCACCACAATTTATTGATTATCAGCAACATTTCAAACTATATCAGCATTATGATATGTGTAAAAATAGTTTATTCAAGTAAAAGGCTGTCGGCTCTTAATACCTGAACTCAACATCAAGGTTATGGGCAATACATAGTACATGATCTATACAAACATAATAAATATATCATTTATGTATACTAAAAAAACTATTTTGCATTTATATGATTTATTCCGTTGACTTGCATTCTGCATTAAAAAAAAAAAAATGCTTTGCTTAATTTTTTATTTTAACGTTATATATCTTTTTCTTTTGGCAGACATTAAATTTGTAAGAAAGATTGATTCATTTTGAATATAATATGTTGGAAATGTGCATGTATAAGAAGTACATTTCCAACAATATTATCCCGCAGCGACATTAAACTCCATATTCACTCATTCCAACAATATTAATACATGTACTTTCTAGTTGGCACAATGAACAGAACTCTTCTAATTCCAGCCATCTACTGTTTCCAATATATTTGTACACGCAATCCTTGGTTCTTGGTAAGCTACATGTAGAAGGACCATTCTACGTTATCTCTTTCCCTGATAATGATGACACTCTAAGCCTTGTAGCAGGAGGGATGAGTGCTCTGATGTATGGCTTTTATTTGGATCTGATGTATGTAGGTTGTGCAGTCAAACAAATCTTCCATTGTCACAGTGTTAAGTTGTAGAAAGGCTTTACTTTAACTTCCTGGCAATGTATGTTCTGGTTGTCCTGTTCTTAAAGAACGGTGAAGTTAATTGGATCCTTAATACAACCTGGTTTATATTAGTTAACTATTCAGTCGGACCCCAATACCAGAAACTTCTGTTTATGTTAATATCTGACTGGTAAGCAAAACAACCAGATCATCGAATCAATCATTCATCAAGGTAAAGTATATAGTAGGAAATATGTATTGGTTAACCCTATCTCTGGTTGCCTGCAGCAGGGAGAGGGTTAAAAGTTTATCGGCAAGTGGAGAAACCGTTATCACAGGGTCTGACTTTTTTTGTAATTGAATTTAGAGTCGCTTTCTAGAATCTTTCACTAATATCACGACTTGTCAGGTTAGGGCAGGAGGAAACCCGCAACATCTGTAGCGCTGAATGTTGCAGTAAACCGGCTGGTACTGACAGACCAAGGTTGATATCTGTACTGCCACTCTACAGACAGTGCATTCTATCAATATCGCATCGGAAATGTAACTTCCGCAAACATTGAAGCCAGGCCCCCTGGGTAGGATTTGAACTCGGGACCTTTGGCTCCAAAGTCCAACCTTCTGCCTGTATATTTTACTGTTATTATCGGCACATCTTTTGTATGAGTTGACATTTATTATATATTTTCACAACTTGTCATAAACTGGTTAATTAGTATTAAGAATTTTAAGGAAACTTAAATTACAGACTAGATTTTATCACTTAAATTTAACTTTAATAATCATCTTTTGACACTGAACACAAACTGTCAACATCATATGTGTACTTTGTCAAATTATTTTTTTAATAATATGAATCCAAAGTAAACTTAATTATAGTCTATACAGTAGGTAGGTTGGGCAGAACTCTTTGTATCATCCTATTAAACAGCAACTAAACGAGTATGGTCCCATGGGAACAGTATGACACATTCGAGGGTCATAGTGTTGATCCTACCATTCTAACCAATTGACTTTAAATAAACTAGCCTCCTTGTGAACAGGCGTTTTCTGTTGGCTTTGTCAGTATTATTAACACAACTGCATGACATTTAAAAAAATATAATGTTTTGTACGAAAATTGCTTTGCATCCTCATATTATGAAGTTAAAAGGAAATATAAGCTTCACTGGAGCCATAACTACTGTACTTTTAATTATGATGTATTTTCCGTCGTTGCAATTTACACTCGTAGTTTTTTCTCCCAGATATTGCGTCATGGGTGATTTTTTATTTTTTATTTATTTTTTATTATTATAGGCTTATGTTTCACAGAAGCCAGAAAGTCTTAAAAAGAAAAGGAGAGGTTTTATTTAAGAGTAGCACAGTACTGGCTATTCCCATATTGAACTTTGGCAAATACCCAGCTTCCAGTTCTTAGCTGCCAGACTGCGGTGTTTGATTGTTGATGTTTGCCATGTGGCGGGGGAAACATTCACCAGATCCTGTTACCTTCATTACTGCCATTGTGGAATGGACTATAGCTACAGACTATAATTCAGGAGACTTTTTTTTTCTGACTATAGTTCATTCTAAAGTTTGTCATTGGGAATTAATGGATTTGCGTTCTCAGGGGGTCTTATTGGAAGATTTATGTCAGATTTCGAGCTCCGGTGCCTGTAAGTATAAAAGTTATTGGAAATTGCGAGGCTGTGTTATTGAAGTATGGTCTGTTTCATCGATTCAACCCTGAGGCGTGTCCATCGGTGATATTGTTAAGGGATATCTTTGGACTTTGGGGATTATAGCTCGTTTCAGAATTCCATTAACTATCCTGAATTTTGTTTTGACAGCTACCTACATTGTTGTATGTTTCAGGATATGGAAAGTATGCAGGCTTTCATGTTGATTGTTTTTGTCATGACAATACCAGGGCTATGCTGATGTCACTTTCATTGACATATTTTCTGATGTGCTATGTCAATAGATTCCATATTTGAATCGTATGTAGACAGTTGTTATGTTTGTATGTGCATAGCTTATTTTTAAACCATAACACACATTATTATACAATATACTGCTTCGATATCATTGAAATACTGTTGAAAATATTGTAAACGCTGGACTTCCTTAACCAGTGAGTTGTACAGTGCCCCCTCGATATAAGGCTGTTCGATACAGAGCGGATTCGGATATAAGGCTGGGTCAGATGTGGACCTCATTTTTATTTTTTGTTATTTACCTGCACTATTATAATATAAGGCTGGTACTATAAGGCTGGGGGTATGTCATGGACGCCAAATACAGCCTTATATAGAGGGGACACTGTATATCAATAAACTGATTGTATGCCTTTAATTTACGCAAAAAAATAAATACAGTAGTCTATGTTTACTAGTTAAAAACAAACTTAGCTAAGTCTTTAAAGAAATCTTATTTTTCCGAATCGAAATTGTAGGTATATATCTCGGTCAAGCAGTTATCTAATGTTTTATTTCTCCAGCTATGAGTAGTAGGTTTATTTATATTTTTAGACTGGTTTTAGATTCATGCTGTTTCACAATAACAGTTTTTAACATAGCTACAAGTGAGGTTTAGGTCAGATATATTTAGCGAATCAAACATAAATATTTGTTTTAAATTAGAAATTTGCAGGGATTTCGTCATCTCCTGTCGTGTCACAGTTAGGATTAAAAATGTGTGGTCAGGTGTGTGTCAGATGTACTCTATAATAGTATTACAACATATAATAGACATACATGTATATATTATTAAAACCTTATAGGTAACTTTAAGTGTTTTCTATTGGCACTCCATGCACAACCACGTTCAGTCGAATGAAATGCCCCAACGAACTCTGGTCTTTCAAAGACATTCCTATTTATTGGGTCAACATAATATCGTTAGCCTATCTTTCTCAAACCTTTGAAGTAAAGAAATTAGATTGAGTTCAAGTTTCTGGCACGGACAATCAACATATCTTGAGTGTCTTCATGGCCGAAAGGTTTCTCTGGTCACTGACTAATTGGAATATAAATGGGTCAATTTGTGTTAATTCCAACACTGCCGAAATCAGCTATGCTGGAAGGCGACTGCCAAAACAATAAACAAACTAATTCCAACAGTAAACAGAAGACCCTAAAATACAACAACATTTTATGTTGTTTTTTAAAGATATTTTAAAACTCATTGGAAATTTGAAAATATTACTATATGCACCAGAAACAAATACAGGTAGATCTCTTTGTAATTCATCAAAGATGGATTTTTGTCTATTCAAGAATTTTAATTGCATTTTCTGTGGATAGATAATATAAATGAATAAATATATAATATTAATTATTTAATCATTTTATTACAAGTGAAATGTATAGGTAATTATTAATTTAGATCGCAGTCAAAGTTAATTTTTTTGTTTATTTATTCAATTAATTGTTTATATTTTATTTACAACTGAAGGTAAAGCAATTGCATTGATATTAGACAGATAGGATTAAAACTGTCTCAATGGTCGAGTAATCTGTGTGGTCTTATCAGACACGAACTCACCGCACATCCACTTGTAAAAAACAACACCATCTTAGTGTAAGCTCACACATGAATTAAGTCCTTTGTCCACAAACATCACACATTTAGTTGTCTAACTACCTTCTCAATATTGAATTAGAGTAGTACTCTATCTTGTATGCGATACTCACACTAAACATGCCTAACATATACATCGGTGAGACATTGATAAGCCATTGTCTGCCATCCTGATAAATGTTGTAGAAATTCAGTAAATATTAAGGAAGTATTCCATAGGCCCAATGTTAATGGTGATTATATCTGTACTTTGCGGGGATCCCATAGATACCATTAACATTACAGATTTTCAAATGACCCCCAGGACCCCCTCTATTTCGACCCCCTCTTCCACCTCCAGGACTCCCTCGAACACTACTCACTCTTAGTATTCCTGACATGTACATTGGTGAGATGTTAATAAACTATTGTCTATCTGTTTGCCATCCTGTTATATGCGCAGACTGTGTTTAGCTACCAAATGCTTAGTCCGGCTGGGCCCAGGTCCTTACTACAAGGCGGGCGGGATGTAGCGCAGTGGTAGAACGTTGGACTTCGGAGCAAAAGGTACCGTGTTCAAATCCCGCCCCACGGGGGCCCGGCTTCAATTTCGCAGAAGTTACATTTCTGACGCGATATTGATAGGATGCA
>JAULBP010010222.1:0-14073 GCA_032355345.1 Lepetodrilus pustulosus
GTAGTAGTAGTAGTAGGAGTAGGAGTGGTATTTTGGCCCTTTTTGTATTGGGGCTTAGAGTCGCTTTCTAGAAGCGTTCACTAATATCAATTTAGGGCAGAAAGAAACCCGCAAAATCCGTAGCGGTGAATTTACAGAAAAACATGCGAGCACCGGCTGGTACTGACGGACCAAGGATGATTTCTGTATTGCAGTAGTAGTAGTAGCAGTAGTAGTATTAGTATTAGTAGTAGTAGTAGTAGCAGCAGTAGTAGTAGTAGTAGTAGTAGTAGTAGTAGTAGTAGAAAACAGTAGTAGTAGTAGTAGTAGTAGTAGTAGTAGTAGTAGTAGTAGTAGTAGTAGTAATAGGAGGAGGAGGAGTAGTAGTTACCTACATACTGAGGCTAGTCGTTTGTGGATTATGTCCACATTAAGTTTCGAGTCAACTTTTTTATATTTCCGAATTACGAATAATTGTATATGACTGTTTGATTTGTACATTATAGCATGCTACATTATAGAAAATGTGTTGTACGTGATCATTACTGTTTTACATCTGTACAATTTGGCATTATGATCAAATGAACACATAATTGTAACAATCCATCAAGGACATTAAATAGAGAGCCTATGGAACCGCAATTATGCTATCTGCGACAAGTTTCGAGTTCATATCGAGTCAACGTTGCAATATGATGAAATTTCACGCAATCTGAACATGACTCGAGGAAATATTTCTCTGACAAGCGAATTTCTTGATCCTTCCCGAGATCTGATAATAATGAGAGTTCCAATTCATTATATTGTGCGAGGACCGGATCCGGAAAATCCGACTTACAGCGTTGCCTGAAGCCCATGTAATAAAACTTGGGAATATTAGCTGTGGAAAATGCACCCGTGCCTAACCGATTTAATTAACCAGCGGTCTATTTTCCGACACAAAGCCCTTTTAGGTAGAAATCAATCAGGAATACATCGGAGGGCGTGTTTGGAACAAGGAACGATAGATGCGCTGAAACTCGCAATAGCAGGATGTCTGCGCTCGAATGTCTCCATAACTATTTAAGGCAGTTATTGTGCAATACACGAATGCGGTACTGTTTGCTTTAGTATGTCTGTGCCGGAATAGAATGCCCTATAGTAATAGCAGAAATAGGATAAAATTATTATTAATTTTCTAATGCAGCTCCAAAGGATGGTGTCTTGATGTCAAGTACCTTAATTCTCATTTGTTTATTTTGTTTAAACATATTTATTGACCAAAATGTCATGAGATTGGATAGAAGCTAGACGCTTACGAGATCCGCTCTCTAATAAGATACAAAGAGAATAATTATTTATATGTACAAATATATATTAGTTAACAAAGATGGGGAATTACTTGTGAGGTATATGTACAGTGCAAATGACAACAATAATAATAATAGTATTATTAATATAATACAAAGAAAATTTTGTTGTTGTTATTGTTGTATGTACACATATATAAATTAATAAAGTTGGAGATTTACATGGGTGATATAAATACTTATTTTGGTTATTGTTGATTTTGGTTTTGTTAGCTAGATTTTGCGTATTTTTCTTTTGTTGTTGATTAATTTTATTATGCTTCTTTTCATTTTTTTTCTTTTTTTTTCTTTTTTTTTGCTTAGCAGTCTCGATTTTAAAGAAACTTCCCAGTTGATGTTTTACACTGTACGGTTTCAACACGAACGTAACGGTTGTTATATTAGATAAACACATGTGCGCGTTTTTCTACACAACTCTTTGACGATACCGACACCAGTCGTTGACCTGAGTAACCTGGGTGGCATGAGATCATTGCTGAATGTATGGAATATCCGTCTACTCAGTAAGAAGTAATCTAATACAACCATCAAATCAGCATACTACAAGCAATACGACAACCATACTTCATATAAGATTACCAATTATTCCGACCGCCAGTTCCACTATGCTCTGTGCGCTCCTGCCAACACGATAACCAGAACATCTGGATGTGGATTCGATCCTGACCAATAGACATATACTATAGATAATGTTCATTTATTTCGGTAGTTGTAGGTATTGCACAACCAAATAGTTTTTCCATGGGCCACAATGGTAGAGTTTTGATTGATATAACATTTAGGAAGGAAACGACAATACCTGACAAGACATGACATAACAGTTCATCATCTGTAGAGTCTGGAAACTCACACATACAATATTTCTGCCGGCTTTTTTTGTGTAGACGGTAACCGGAAGCTGGTGACGGTGCTATTAGCAGTCGTCTCGAGTGTCTAAATTTTAAAGGTAGACACCTCAGACGAATAGATCCAAGTTGTAATGATTATTTTATGCAAACATAAAGCTGGCATGGTTTTAGAATAGCAGACATATTATCCATAGAATGTGAAGTGCTTTCAACATTTCAACCAATGCCTTGTCAATCCACTTTCTCGGAGCTCCATCTTACGTACGTTCCACTGCTGTCACGACGCTTTCGATTAATTGGTGGAGTACTATGTTATAGCTGTAGTAAACCAATACAGAAATTGTTTGAGTTTTTCACAAAGCAGCACATATGCTGAATTGTGCTCTACTGATAAGCTCGCTAAATCGCAGTGCCCCCAAGGAAGACTAAGTCTAAGCCAAGGTTGTCTGGTTGTCAGGTTGTCAAATTGTCAGGTTGTCCGAGTGACGTGGACCCCAGGGTTATGTAGGCGACTCTTGGTGGGAGAGGTTCAAACGTCACTGTGACCTTCAAATCATCTCCAGACTCATTGTATATGCATGTATGCGGGGTTTGTGAAGCAGCACCTAGCTGTGGTTGTCTTGAAGCATGTTCTAGTCAGATGGTAGGGCAAGGTGCTAGTGATGTTCTACCACAGAACGGGTATCACATGTTCCATACCGATAATAGAGAACAAATCTATGATCTAATATTTAGTGATAACATATATTATGAGGTGGTGTGAGTGTGTGTGTGTGTGTGTGTGTGTGTGTGTGTGTGTGCGTGTGTGTTCGCGTGTGTGCGTGAGTGTCTGTGTGTATGTGTGTGACAATGCGACTTCAACTATAGAAAGTCGGTATTTATTTGTTGGTTACGCTTTCAATATCGCTATTCTGATACGTTTAAAACAATGATCATCACATGTAGACAAACTAATGTGGATATTAACCCTTCTGTTACCTTGCTTACATTACAGTAGTCTCCTATACGAGTTGATGTAACTGTAATGTAGCTAGTCTTAAATCCAACCATTGGCAATGGATAAAGTTGGTTACGGTTACTATAGCGTTATGTCGCTTCGTACTGGAGTGCCAATGTTTAGTTATCATAGCACTGAAGTGACGGATATGTACAGGTCTATGTATCATGGCACTGGCGTTACGTGTATGTACAGTGTAGTAGATATCCAACTTGACTGGTTATAGTAGTATTGGCAATAGTACAAGGACGTTTAATTACACGTATGAAGAACATGCACCACACACACACACACACACACACACACACACTCACACACATGTTTAAAAACTATTCAAGCATCTCCATATTAAGTATTAACGAGTAAGTGTGTGTCGAATACAAGCGATATGTTATCAGCTTCCCTATTGAACTCGTATCAATCCACCAAACCCGCTGCAATTAAACAATCTTAAGGAGGATATTTCCACGCGGTGTTTTCCGTGCATGTTTTCATCAATACCTCGCCATTGGATATTTGTATTAGTCTTAAATCTGGCACGGCTGGCGGGTACTCGAGTAATAATTCATGTCATATTACATCAGGGTGATAGTATATAGCGGCCACACGCTGAAATTGGAGACTCTTGGTCTACTTCTGCCCTACAGTTAAACCTGCCCTACAGTTAAACCTGCCCATCTCCTGACAGGAACACGACTACAAGAGCCTCCTCCAGCCAAGCAACGTGTCCTGGACACCTTTCACGTCTGGGACACTGACAGCATTTATTACAAGGCAATGGAACAAATATTTCTCTCAATTTTTTTTAAACGCCCGGAACATACTAATTCAAGCACTAAACATTCTTATCGCTTTACCGAGCTGACTGATTAGCTGGTAATTCGTGCAGGAGATTGCCTCACGTGTGTGTAGTCTGGCCAGCATTGGCACCAGCGAGCCGGACAAATTGGATGAAGACATGGCTGGGATTATAAACATGAATCATATCACAAGCATATGAAAATAACTTCCAATTAGTGCTTGATTTATATTGAAAATTGCATCGATGCTACATAGTCATGCTTGATGTACAAATTGTTGTGCGTGCCGTCATGAAATAGACAAGTAGCATTGGGGAATTCCTCGACGAGGTCAATGTATTAATGTTCGTGTTCTGCCGGTTTAACAAGCCGGAAGTTCCACCAGGTCAAACGACGGGCAGCTAAGAACTAAAGGTTCAGCTACAGCCGTCATCAAGTTGCAGCTTCTCGTTACACCAATGTCATAGAGTTACATGTATACATCGTGACTGGGCTTGACAACTATGTATGTACGTCTATCGCCGTACCAACTGAAATATTAATTTTAGCATAAATAAATTTTCGTCGAAAGAAGCTTAATTCATTATCTAACAGAAGCTGTTAGCTTGGCATGCATGTAGCCCGAAGGAAGACGAACAAAATTAATAGTATGTACTTCTTGATAACGCGTAACTATTATCTCTTACCCTCTAGAGAGCCAGGGCCACCTGTGATCTTTGGTCATTAGAAGGGGTACTCATCTTGTAATTAGAAGAGCAACATAATTAACACTCATAAAGAAAAGAAATACTACCACGAAAGGCCAGTGTTCCATCCATCTCTACGCCTCACTGCGGGTCACGGATCTACGCCTCACTGCGGGTCACGGACGGAACACTGAGCTTTCGTGGTTGTATTATGTACTTTATGAGTGGTGGTATTATTATTGTGTAGCCCTTCTAATTACAGGAGGAGAACCCTTTCTAATTACAAGGGACCACAGGTTACCCCTAGGCTCAAGAGTGTTAAGAGATAATAGTTATACGCTATCAAGAAGTACATAATAATGCATTAAGTATCTCATTATTCTCACTGTAGAGCGTATAATGGGCCATGACGGTTGTCTCCAGACTGTTTTGTGGTATGTCTGTACGAGTAGTATGTGTCCTTTGTGTGAAAGTGATCTCACTATTTGGTCTATTACTTACCTATCTGGGCGCCAGTCCCGAGTGCATTACTTCACTAGACGGTGACTGAGATCAGTGTCGCCTCACTGAGCTGCCTCTCAACTAATCTGACAGTTGTAACTTTGGACTGTATCTTACCTAGTTCTACTAACAAAATCCAGGAATTCTAGTATTCATTAAATCGTCACGATACCGTACAATAATGTTTCGGACTAGGTTGTATTACCAATATACTTTTATATCGTTTAATAATAGTATATCAAAGTCTCAGTATCTTATTATGCTTAGTCTTCATGTCAATGTACTTCAAATAATACTGTATAGCATTACATAATGCAGTGTATAGTATATCTCAATATATTTGCCGATAAAGAACGAAAATAGTATATTAATTAGTACTATTGAGCTGACTATTTGTTTCAGATTACATTCCCAAGTCCACTGTTTGGATACGTCAAGAAACCATCAGGACGAAAAGAGTTTTAGCAAATATTTAACTGAACCTTGTAATGTTTTCAAAATGGTCCCAAAATGAAATTGTGAAGCCATTTAAGTACATCCTGCCACTGGGTATTGATCGGGGGTGTCGATATGAGAGGGTGCTACATCACTATATCATCTGTTCAATGCATGCTCCCTAATTACTCCATCATTTCTGCTGCATATGTACGTGTCGCTGTCTCTCCAACGAGCCCCGTGGCGATGATGTAACGTTGGCAGGTCATCAGGTGCTACTGCTGCTGCTTCTGTCTTCATTATAATGCGCTATATCCGTCTGCTGTTTTCATCTCATTATTAAACAGTATTTGAATTACACGTACAAGCGATCATGTGAATACATGTACTAGTATTGAAATAAATATATTAATTAATATCATTTTCTGTGGCTGCTTCTGCAAAATGGAATACCTTGCCAACTGAACTTCGCCTTGCTCCTGAGGACTGTTTTAAACGAAACCTAAAAACCTATCTCTTTCGCAATATTTTGATCCAAACCTCTCCCTTTTATTATCGTTTTTACCCCATGTAAGAGGTATGTTGTGGAATTTGGCGCTATATAAATGTCCATATTATTATTATATTTATTATTATATCAGTATATTTATGGCTGTGTGGTTAGTCCGACTGGTGTAGTTCCAGTGGAGACACCAGACCCCGATTTCTCGAAGCAAACTTGAGTTTGAGCTTTTGCTCAGTTTCTTTCCATTGACTCAGTGCTGTAACTTCAGTAAAAACTCAAACCCGGACAAGTTACATCACTGAGTCAATGGGAGAAATCTGAGCTGAGCAAGTATGTTTCGAGAAATTGGGATCTGGATTTATCGAGAAAAAAACCCAGAACTCATCTGAAAATTAAGTTTATACTGGGGCCGAGATTACGAAACCTTCCTATTTTTATATGGGGATTTGTGAATAAGCATGAAATCATACTCAAGGAAGTTGGGCAATCTCGGGGCATGATAATTTGTTCTAACCCTGAGATTAATTTTTCTGTTACAAATTGGAATTGAGTTTTGCTTCGATAAATACATTTTAGTGACTTAAAAATGTTTTTTCAAGAAATCTGGCAGAAATTGAACACGGTGTATACTGTATGACTAGGATCTTTAACTATAAAGTTAATAGGACAAAGTGTTCAAAGGAAGTTCTCTGACAGCATGTCACATGTATTTCGGTCAGCTTCATCAAAGGCAACGTATGCCATGTGTCTTCATGATTCTTATAGAACTACAGTATGTCCTCGCGAACACCTTGCACAGAATTAGAACGTTGTCCTCAAGAGGGACAAACACATTATGTAGATGGTAGTTCTCGAAATTGGCATGCACATAATGAAGTATAAGAAAACAAAACTTAATATCTGACAATTCTGACTCCGAAATTTGAAGCTATACATGTTATTTCGAGCATTTTTGTCAATAACACATGGCGTCATTGCTTGAGACAGAATTATGGTAATCTGATTATTTATCTACTTGACTGGTCATTTATCGAGATTACCACTGGGCAGCTATAACACGCTATTCTAACGCCATAATTTGGTCAGAATAATCGCCATCTGGGCTGGGGATCCTTCACAACATGGTAATGCCCAATGAGACAATGATTAATACCAACCAATATACATTGTTATGCAAATAGATTGTCAGCATTGGTTTTAGCCAGAGATAAGGATACGTTCGTCTTTTGTTTGAGATCTAATAAAAGAAAATGTAGAAGTATTTGAAGCTGAGACGAGACGGGTCTAATTGTATGCATTAGGTTTAAGGATGCTTTGCAATGGTCATCATCTGGTCAGAGGTGTGGATGTGTTACAGGCGAGAGTTAGGCCTGTTACAGCGGTCATCCCGTGTTCTGGACATGTTGATACTGATCACACTCGGCACCATTCGGGAATAGCTCATCGGGAGATCTTCTGTTGAAGGAGATAATCAAATGAGAGTGTATATTATATAGATAGATTGCCTTATGGGCGTATGCTCCTGTTTGTCACTGGAAATATGGTATGTGTGTACTTTTACAAATACTGCACTTTAACCACATATTTACCAGTTGTCGTGCTATTACACTGCCATATCATGGACTTTATGTTATTATATAATAGCTAACGGGCATGATTTTAGATAGTGTGTTGTTAATGCTGAATTTGTTCTCTCCATATGCGAAATTAATTCAACAATAACTTGGTTTAGTTAAAACATATTTTATTCCAGATGTAATGGATAGGTTACAAGTTATTACAACTGAAATCAAAATCGCTCCAGGAGAAGGGGAAGAAAGGATGGGGAGAATTATTTTAGAAAGATTAAGAATGAGAGATACGTGTACATATTCCTTAATTGTAAATACTTACATAAGCATATTAAGCAAATCGTTTTGTTGTGTTTAATTTTCAGATGCATTTAAGTCCGAATAGCAACTTAATAACAGATTGACATTGATATGTACGTTATGTATTGTAATTGTTTGAATATTTGTTAGCGTGTTTTTACGATATGTGTTGTATTTGGGACATTCAAGTAAACATTTTCACAGGGATTACAACATAGGTCACATGAAGGGACGTCAGAAGCATTATTCAAAGGACTGACAGAATATCTAAGTTCAGTGAGTAAATACAGTATTTCCTTGCCCCATAGGAATAATAGTCAGGTCCAATAACATATCGGTTCCTTATACTAGACTTCAAACTTGATACAGTGTCACATTGCCTAATTTCATTTGATAGCTCATTCCATAGCCTACTAGTTGAACGTATGAATGAAACATAAGCTAAAGTAAATGGTACAATTACATTTCCATCATTTCTCAGATTATTATTAGATTTAGTGTTTACATTAGCTCATGATAAATATATAGGTGCTAATCCATTATATATTTTGTAAAATTGGCTCCGCTTTCGTTTCCTTCTTTCTTTTAGCATCTCCTTACCCATTAAAAATATAGATGTCATTTAGGTCGTATTTATGTATAGGTCGGCTGACAAGTTACAATTCAAGCTGATTGAAGTTGTAAACGTTCTAATTTATTACAATCCTAATTTGTCGCCCATTTGTACACATGTACACGGGTACATTTGTATACATGTACACTTCACAAGAGTACTCAAAGTGAGGTCTAATATACATGTGGTGTGTACATTATATATAACGTAGATCTGTTTACTAAGTATTTTAACTAGTGTAATAACGATATCATTGTAGAAGCCGATTTCAATATCTTGTCAATGTGGAAGATCATTTATCATCAAACGAGAATGTTATTCTCAGATGTTTATGAGTAGAAACATGTTTAATAGTCTGGTCATTGAATGTCAGTTCAATGTTGTCAGTATTCTTTCTCAATGAAAATAATAATGCTTCTTTCATTTTTGGATTAAATGGAACAAACCATTTACTTGCCCAGATGTTAATACTTTCTTAGTTCACATTCAGGAATGTACGTGTTATGTTATTTGTCTGTCTCCACTTGATGCCCTAAACAGGTGTCATCAGCAAACAGTCTATTGGCAATATCACTGTAAGCATTGAAATGAAATGGCCCCAAAACAGAAATTTGGGGTACACCTGATTGTTGTGATAAATACATATCCTTAGTGAAGCTAGGTTTAAAGACTTACTGTACAAATATTTTCCACACTCATTTATGTTTATGACGTGTTTCTGAAAATATGCTTTTTTGTTGGTTCTTGTACCACAGTCAATGGAGTGGTTCGACCAGCACAGACGTTGTGTGAGTTCATGGTGCTATCTGGGTATCAGCGTCGCCAGTAAGCCTGCCATGACGTTCCCATGCAGGACTGGGCCTAGTATCTCGATGCTCTCGTATCTACTACGACACTATAAACACTCTCGTAGCCATCTCTTATACACGGGGATCATAAAGGATACGGGAGCTGACCGGCACATCCAGGGCCACACTGTACGAGCCGATATCCAGGTCCTGATGAACAGCAGATTGGACTGACAACGTATTGCACATCTGCAATGAAAACCAATTGGGACGGCTTAATATCACACAAGGTCTGCAGACCGAATCCAAGGCCATTAATATCACGAGCTGATGCTGCTGTGATACGCCCTGGCATTTGATAAATGATGACAGATTTGTAGTAGAGTTGCTATTCTGAAAGTAGGAGAATGCGATGATATATGGTTGGTAACTTTCTGAAAAAGTTCCTCTTTTCTAGAACTGGCACATATGTGTAGAATACTATAACTATATAGATCATATATAACGGTATACAGTATTTATTTTAGTATTGCATAACCTATGTTGTACTTCAGAGAAACACAAATGCGCTCAACTTAATAATGGCGCACACTACCAAGTACCGTTGTCACGAAGCTCCCATGTCCACTAGGAGACCAACAGCGCTCTCGTAATGATCAGCGAGTACGATAGATAGTTTACTATAGATACATGCACTCGTGCAACGACCTCTTGGTGGATCCTAGATGTTCACGAAAGGGTAACCAGATTACTATCTTTTCATATAACACGATGATGTTTTAATGGGGAAAGCCACTAAGTGATAGTTTTGTACAGACGTGTCTGCAACAGTTTCAAAATGTACTCCGCTTGTGGTAAATTGGTGCAGTTGCTTTACGTTATAGAACACATGTCTGTGACGTCGATACACCGATACAGTAATAGAGCTAGACACCTAAACAGAAGTCTTATCTAGGCAATTTCACGCTGCTGCGTTAGTTTGCTCACTGGGTCAGTACCGGTACCTGAGAGACCATTTGTCTCATTGACTAGGATACAAGACAGTCAGTAGTAGTAGATAATGGAATGACTTGTAAAGTAGAAATTGATTGCTATAGTATGCATACACTCGTCAATAATGCTAGGGGAAATATTAATTGAGATTTTTTCTAAACCTCAGCTTTACATGAAAGCAATATTTGTGTAAATATAAGTATCTTAAATGTATTGTCATATAGCTGGATGGTCGTGCAGATCACGATAGCAAACTGCTGACTGGACAGTTTTTTGGACAGTATGAGATGTATTGATCACCTTATTGCATTCTAGTGTTCCACGTTGTTCCTAAACTTGAACAAACAGTATCGACAGATGGAGAATACAATGGTCTTCTTTTTCTTCATTTTATAGCACGGTCTGGCGTATCAAAGTCTAAGTTAAGGTGCTCACGGGAGACAATGAAAAACACCAACGATGAAAGTTATTGTTCTGTGTCCCGCTTTTATAGGAAGTGAGACCGTGTGAGTGGCGTATCCGCCGATAGTTTTCGAAGACAATTTAAGTTTTCCATACTTGCTACAGGAAATGTAAGTGTTTTCCACTTACGTAACAGCGAATTCCTACAAGCGCTGATAAATATTTCTTTCTTATAGTGGAAGGTAGAAGAATAAGAGAACAAAAATACTGGGACAAATACCACCGAAAATCAGCTGATACAGGACCTAATAACCTTTAGTACACACCATTCATCCTTCACAATCAATACACCATCCAAGGGTCAACAGGCAAATGGTGCCGGACAGATAAGACACACTAATTAAGGTACTATATCCGTGCTGTTTAATCAGTTGGGACCTCGAGATCGAATAATAAGCTACTCGTTACCTCAATATTAATGTATGCTTACTAAATCAGAAGAATAATAGGAGGACACTACTTCAAAGGTTAATTATAGATCATCATACATATAGTATGATATGGATTAGGCAACGAATTAGTCAATTAGGTTACTATAAGGTAGTACAGCAACTAATAATAATATATTTAAGAAGCAGATTCAATAATAGAATAATACAAGAACAGGAATAATTATTTGGTAAAGAAGATAGCAGTGGACTAAAAGTATTAGAACTGTTCCAGCAAACTATGTCATAGTACACAATATGCTATGGCCTAGAAAATAGCAGCTACGTGCGACCATACTGCATCTATGAGCTAATATACTGCAACCATGTTCTAGCATATGTCAACCATGTCCTAATTTGCTACAGCCAAGTCCCAACATATTGCCACTACGTCTGCATCTATATCCTAACAAACTGCAGCCAAGTTCTAACTTATTTCAACCATGTCATAACTTACTGCAACCATTTTCTAATGTATTTCAATCATGTCCTAACATAATTCAACCATGTCCTAACTTACTTCAGCAAAGTTTTAGCTTACTGTAGGCCGAGAAACTCTGATCGCCATAATAGTTGTACATAGAGGTAGAGTATCTCGACCTATAGTGCAACCACGTGCTAATATATTCCAACCATGTCCTAAATTACTACAGCCAATTCCTAACATACTGCAATAATGTCCTAATGTATTTCAACCATGTCCTAACATACTCCAACCAACTCCTAACGTACTTCAACCAAGTCCTAACATACCTCAACCATGTCCACATACATCAACCATGTCCTAACATACTACAACCACGTCCTAACGTACTCCAACTATGTCCTAACATACTACAACCAAGTCCTAACGTACTACAACCATCTCCTAATGTACTACAACCATGTCATACCATACTACAACCAAGTCCTAACGTACTACAACCATGTCATAACGTACAGTAACCATGCCGTAACTGAACATTCAGCATCCAAGCCACAGGAAAACCAAGTTGCGCAACGTTTCCGCGCCACCCGCGGTGCAATTCGTCTGTTGACCTAGCATCGATCGCCTTCCATAGATTTATAGGTGAGATTATTGTTTTCAAATTGTTCTTTCCTTGCCGACACTGTCGTAACAGGCTCCTGTAGTTCTAACCTAATTTACTGCCGGCGTTTTCCTCACAAATGATTAGATTAGCCCGCACACTCGTGTTTTTGTTCATCTTGGCGGGAAAGAAACGTCGTGAAAACGGAAATAATATAATTTTGCATGATGAAGTTTTCTACAGGTTATCTTCCAAAATTGCGACCTTTGTGGCGAAAAAGAAAGTTATGTCTGTATATTCTGGAAGAAATCATCATAAAATAGTATTACTACTGCATATCACACATATTTTTATGATCTAATAATACTAATATTATTTTACCCGACGTTAACGTTCAAGAGTTTGTTCGTTTATGATTTCGTGAAAATGAAATAGGATACCCTATTTGTAACACACTGACGACATTCCTGCTTCATTGAGTCTGCAATGTAGTTGACATAGTAGAGAAACAATGGAGCATTTATTGAATAGAGTTGGACAAGCGCCAAATGTGTCCGTGAATAGGTATTGAACAAAGAAAATGTAATTATACGATACCACGGGGAGATAACTAAAAACTAAATATATATTGCAATACGTGGGCGGTGGAGAATACTCATTGAACTCTACACGCGTTAACTATATTTGGACATTTCTGACTGACGTTGTGTAAAATGTACCATGACGTTTGTAGACGTCAGTACGTCTTCACTAGACGGCTGATATACTCCTACCAAGACTTCTATGTCAGTCAAATGACAAACTTATTCATTTGACCTCGACTAGAGTTATGCTAAGGTCCACACGTGTTTCAAACACTGCACGATCCCCTCACATAGCAGATGGACTGATTGCCGATGAGGTTAATGCCATAAAGAGCGCGTCGCTCCAATTTGAAGGGTGGCTGTTGGAAGACACGCAGGCCACGCATCCAAACACGACGTCCGCGATTACAAATTAGATCTGGGATTCCCATGGCCTTGATTAAAGAGTTTACCATCACTATTTGACAGAGTGTCGGCTACTGGGTCCTGGATGGGGAATGGTGAGGTCACAATACTCGGGACATCCCTCGTGGTAAGAACATGTTGACGAAGCTCTCCTTAATGAAGACGGATGTCACGGCAACTATAGCACGATGCGAGACGGCATTGAACGCCATCATGCATGGAGTGAACAGTGCATGTAGAAGGACGGCTGCCAATAAAGCGAGGGACGTACGTCATGACTGTCATTGCATTGGGTGAACTCAACTACTAGTATGTTCATCGTTGAATGAAATCTTCTCTGAGCTTGGGTTAAATTACGCCGGGTCAGGTTCATAGTCGTGTTCATGCGTTGGCGGAACATCTTGCATATATACGTGTGCATATATGGGTCGAGCAACGTCCTATCCCTTGGGGGCTCGTTAAGGACCAGTCCTATGACTTTAATAAGTTAGCTGTGCCTGTGGCTCGAATTACCAGTATGTCTTCGAGCGTGTGTAGAGACGATTATTAAAACGACCCGAGTTGACTACTTTTATATACTGACACCCATTGAAAACGCAACGTTAAAGTTGATAGGGTGTATACTTGATATGAAATCCAACACTAGGTTAATGCAGACGCAGTATTCAACCATTCATGTTTACAATCAACATGACAAACATACAGTGGTGCAACCGGGTCCCGGCTGCGGACATCAAATGGGGATGCACCCTCGCTGAGCCATCAATACCGGTTGTGTCCACCTCGCGTCATCCCAGCCGT